>JAZKJV010011343.1:0-86399 GCA_037367405.1 Ottelia alismoides | reverse complement strand
TTTCTCGTTACCGGCGGTAGCACAGTCCCAAGACCGGCGACTTGCAGGTCGGTGGTAAGACGATGGTCCTCGGCAGCGTCGAGTATCTGTTTCCACTCACAGCGGATGACATGTTGCGAGGTTTGTTCTTCGTCGACTATGGTGCCATCTCGAAGGACCTGAACATCGCGTGGGACGATTATCGCATCGCGCCTGGCTTTGGATTCCGGGTGAATGTACCAGCCCTAGGCCCTGCCCCGCTGGCCTTCGACTTCGCGTTTCCCGTCAAGTACAACGACACCGACGATCGCCAGGTCTTCAGCTTCTTCATGGGCTTCACGCGCTGATAGCTTCTTGTAAGCTCACCGTCGGCCTTGTGCCGGCGGGAGCATGACTGACAGCTACCAACAGATCGCCTCATGCCCCTCTGCCTCTTCGGTTTTGGCGGCGAGTCAGTGATTCTCCAATGGGATGAGCTTAATCCGAGCCGCTCTCTTTATTGGGCGTTTGGTCGAAGGCCTTCGATTAAAGTTCTCCGATATGCGGCTCGAATGAATTGCTTTACACTTGAAAACCTAAAACTCGCCGCAAGGACTGGAGACGAACAAGCGGGCCTAAGGCGATCGGTTGGTAGCTGTCAGTCATGCTCCCGCCGGCACAGGGCCGACGGTGAGCTAGGGCCGTGATTATTTGGAAGTACCCTAGATTTCTACGTGGGTGACGCCGGCGACTTCGTCGAAGTGGCCGATCTTTAGGACCACGCCGTTGGAACCTGGCATTTCGGCGACGAAGGCTGGGTCGCAGACCATAATAGGTGGCGCTAAGGTGACCGACACTTGCGATATGTAGTAGATGGCCAACGGAATCGAGATGAACCAAGGCAATGTGATCGAAGTCAAAGCCAGTAAGCGATCGCGTTCCGCTTTCGACAAGTTATGCTCGAGGCCGTATTGCTCGACCACATCGCGATGATCAAGCGGATTGGTCAGCGCCAACATTTCGTCAAACTCGCAACCATCCGTGCGACACTTGCGATGAAGATTGGTGGCTCGCAGCGCGAGCTTGCGACGATTGTATTCCAGCCTGGCTTGATAAGCTGCGACTTTGCGTTGAGCTCGATCGTGACGAGCTTTCACTATGGCACGCGGTACCGCCAAAGCAGCATCGGCAAGTTCCAACAAGTACTTGCGGGCACGATGCGGTAGCACTTGACGACGGTACTGAGCGAAAACATCCGCGCGTATGCTCTCAATCGTGGAATTCAGTTCCTCTTGAGTCGTAAAGATCAATTGATCGCCGGCTTCGACGCACAATGGCTTGAGAAAATAAACCTTGGTGCCATGACGACGGCCAGGTCCTTGCAAGAACTCTTCCAACCGCGTCTTGACGCAGTTGGGGATCTTGTCGGTGATCTTGTCGAAGTCAGCTTGCTCGGTAACGCTCACGAACAGGCGAGCCTTCGGCAAGCGAATCGAAGCTTGAGTCAGTTCGATCTCGCGCAACTTGGGTAAAGCTGGAACGATGTTCCGCCACTACTGCTGACCAGCGATCTCTTGCGATGCCAGCAAAACTGCAATGATCCAACATCGTCTTGGCCATTTCAGCCGCCGAATCTTTAGGTGGCACCCAGATCGGGATTACCTGGTCCATGTTCCGAACGGAAGTGAGCTCTTGCTCAAGCGTAAACGGCTGGGCGCTCACCGAAGGAGATACACGCCGCGAATTCGTTAGCAATTGCCATGGCCATAACAGTGATCCTCCATGGATTAGATAAGACTTTTGTCGGACCTAACTCTAGATGATACGGCACCCGCCCAAATTTGTCTAAAAAGATCTTTCGTCCGCCATTTTTTGTCAGAGGAGCCGGCTAGCTAAAGCGAAACGGCTTCATCGGGCAAGAGCGAAGGATGCCATCCTGGATGCGATAGAAATAAGCTTTCGATTGATCGACCAGGCCAGCTTCGAAATCTTTTGCGAGCGCAATGCCTTTATGGCTGACCAGTTGCCCAGCGCGAGATTGTTCGCGCAGCTTGTGGACGAGTTCCTCACTGGCCCGCTCGAGAGCCCGGCCAGTGATAGGACAGCGAATAATGTTCAACAGCCAATCGTTCATTGTTTGATCCGAATGCGGCGATATTCCATCTGACCACGATCACCTTCCAGCCCGATAGGGCCAGTGGCGGGAAGTTTAAATTCAGCTTCCAAGACTTCGCCGTTGCATGTGCAGCGCGCGGTTCCGCCTTTGACTTCACGATCACTTCATTCCAATCCTGAGCCTTGTAGTTTTTCAGTTGCTTGTACGGACCAGCCAATGGATAGTCGCGACATTGCAGTTGCGGACCGCGAATGAAAATGCCGCTATCTGCATTGGGCGTCGCGCCGAAACTCGAGCTTCAACGTAAAGTCGTTAGGAAACTCGCGCGTTGTCCAGATTCTGCTGCACGCGTCGTCCTTCAGGTGGAGTCGTCACGATCAAGCGGCCATTTTTGGCCACGTATCGACCATCATCGCTTTGCGTCTGGCCATCAAAATTGGCCGTGCGTCCTTTGCCTTTGCTGTCAGGACGGAAGCCCCAGCCGGTCAGGTCCTTGCCGTTGAACAGGCTCTCGTAGCCCGGCTCGAGTTGAAACTATCAGGTTCGGTTTCCATGAATCCGAGTGTGGCCAGAATGGGACGCAGAGCGGCTGCCCACTTGGCATAGCTGCATCGTTGGGATGCAACAGATCAGGGAACTCTTCCTTTTTCGCATCGCCACCTTCGCCGGCGAAGAGCGTCCAAGTATCAATGACCGTGATTTGCGGATCACCTTTGACCACTTCAAAGACTTGCTTGTTGATCTCTTGAATCTTATCGGCCGGCCGCTTTCTTGGATTCGGAACTGGGCATAACGTTGCAGAGCACAATCGGCAGTTTGGCATTGTGGGCCTTCAGCGCTTGCACGATCAGTTTGATGTTGCCAGCAATCTGTGTGGCGGTGGCTTGTTCCTCCAAGTCGTTGGTGCCCATGAGCATGACAATCGCCGTCGGCTTGAGACTGAGCACATCTTCTTGCAATCGCAACAGCATGCCGCGAGTCGTATCGCCACTGATGCCGCGATTGGCGATCTTGACACCTGGAAACGCGCTGCCCAATCGATTACCCCAACCTTCGGTAATCGAGTCGCAAAGAAGACGACCGCGTTCTGCTTTCGGCAGCATCTGCGGCAAACTTCTCGCGCCTCGCGACCCAGTGATCTTGAAACCACTTCTGCCTGCGAACCGGTCCATCACCCGCACGCCATCATCGGTTGCCGGTAATGCGAACTTCGAAGCTGGTTTGTCCTGCGCGGCTGCCATGCTGTCGGCGCTCAGCCGAGAACAAGCAATATGAATAGTGCCATCGATCGCATAATGCACAACCTTGGATGTGAGGTAGGAATAGGACGTGACGCTATTTCACTAGCCGGCGCACGAGCAGTCAACTACCCAAGGCCATTACAGACATTAAGCAGGGCTGTTTTGTTTAGCCCGTGGCCGTAGGCTAGGAGAACCCACTAACCGGCCTGATGTTCAGGCAATTTTATGTCTTAAAATCTTTTGTCGGATTGCTTTACGTGTAAAGTAATTCGCCGCGGTGTGCTTCGAGCCTTTGAGTTGAGCATCGAAGCGGTGATGTACTACCGGCTTGGGCGCGCGCCCCCTCACCCCCCAGCCCCCTCTCCCCCGGAGTACCGGGGCAGGGGGAGACCATTCGCTACGCTCATTTATGACTTACAGCTTGCTGCTTACTGCTTACTGCTTACTGTGAGCGAGGCGAACATGGCTCCCCCTCTCCCCTGTGTACTCACAGGGGAGAGGGGGTCGGGGGGTGAGGGGATGCGCATCGGCTGGGAGCAACGTGACGCTGTGATGCTTGAGGCTGCGGCTCGGAGCAATACGTCGTGCATTGCTTTACGTGTAATGTAATTCGCCGCGGCATGCTTCGAGCCTTTGAGTTGAGCATCGAAGCGGCAGCGTACTACAGCTTGGGCGCGCCCCCTCACCCCCAGCCCCCTCTCCCCGGAGTACCGGGGGCGAGGGGAGATCATTCGCTACGCTCATTTATGACTACGAGCTTACTGCTTAATGCTTACTGCTCATTGCTTTCTGCCTACTGCCTACTGCTAACTTTCCTTCATAGGCGCAATGTTTGCAATGTGGGTTGGGTGAATGGTCGCTGGGCGATGATGTGGTTCTTGATGAACCAGCGACTTACTTTGACCCCATTAAAGGAGTACTACTATGCGGATGCGTTCGGCTCGTCGCCTGTTTGTGGAAGGTCTCGAGAATCGCAGACCGTTGGCTGGTGATGTCACCGTCACTCGAAGCGGCGCTGATCTGATTGTTACCGGTGATAATCTTTCAAATACAATCTCCATCGAATGGATGGAAATGGTGGCGTACGTGTTAACGGCTTCAAGACGCTTCGGCTCAACCGACCAGCATCAACGGAACTCCTAACGGTACGTTCCAGTCATCGGCCTTCAACGGCGCTGCGATTGTCATATGAACGGTGGCGATGACGAAGTCGATTGACGCGATTGCAGGTCTCCACCGCCAGTAACAACCTGGGCGAAGGCAATGACGACCTGGTTTGTCGGATTGCAAGCCGCTGGTGAAACGCGTTTCGGCAATAGCACTCCAGTTCGATTGTCGGTCGCCAATAACTTGACCATCATCGGCGCGGGCGGTGACGATGACATTCGACTCCAGTCCGTCTAGTCGGTGGATCCATGGTGATCGACTCAGGTGAGCAGAACGATACCATCACGCTGCTACCGGCTGTCAGCGGTGCCACGCTGGCGGATACATCGGGCCGCATCGATGTCGGTGGCACATTGACCATTGTGCCGGTAATGGCGCGGATATTGTCACGGCACAAGCTGTAATCACTGGTGCGAACTTTGTCATCGATGATGCTGGCGGGCCTTTGACTGCAAACCTTACCAGCTTCCGCTCGAACGGTTCCACTTCATCTATGGTACGCCGCAAAATGATGAAATCATCATCGGCGATGGTCGCGCCGTTGCCTTGATGCAGATCATCGCTGAAGGTGGTGAAGACCGCGTGGCCATTCGCGATACCTACGCAGGCAATCTCAACATCAACATGGGTGATGGCAACGATCGGCTATCGCTCACCAACGTGCGCGGACCGCGAGCTGATTTGCAGATGGGCATCGGAATGATCGCCTGGCCTTGCGTTCGGTCGATATTGATACGCTGTTGCCTTCGGAACTCAGGCGATGATTACTTCGATGTGCGCGGCAGTATCATCGGCGAAGCCAACTTCTACGGAGAAGCCGGCTACGATACGTCCAAACGGATCTGCTCCAGCCGAATTTGATTGGCGAGCTGAACCTGTACACCATCGAACGCAATCAGCAAGTCTAAGCGCTGATCGCTGTCTTCATTTTCTGTCATTCAATCTTGCGTCAGATCCGACAAAAGATTGAGTGACAGAAAATTTTCTTTAGATCAATTCTTTGATTGGCTCGGCTTTGTCGACTAGATGTTGGGGGCGGCCGGTCGGGTCGGTGATGGTGGTGCTGCTCAGATCGATGCCGAGGCAGCGATACAACGTGGCGAACATGTTTTGATAACTGACCGGGCGAGCGGTTACTTTCGCGCCTAGTCGATCCGTGGCCCCGATGACTTGCCCGCCACGTATGCCGTTACCGAATAAGATAGCTGGTCCGACTTCGGGCCAATGATCTCTCCGCCTTCTGCGTTGACGCGCGGTGATCTGCCGAACTCACCCCAGACCACCACCGTAACGTGCTCAAGCATGCCGCGACTTTCCAGGTCCCTATACAAAGCATGGAGCGCGTGATCTACGATGGGCATCAGATTGCGCATGCGCGGAAAGTTTCTCGAATGCGTATCAAAGTCGCTGAACGAAACGCTCACGCAGCGCACACCGGCTTCGACCAATCGACGCGCAAGCAAGAGCTTCTTGGCCGAATGTTCATCTTCGCTGGTCGTCGACTTGGTGCCCTGCGAGACTTGTGGTGAGTAAAGCTTGAGGACACTCTCCGGCTCGCGTTCAAAGTCTAACGCCTGAGCTAGTCGACCAGAGGTGAGTATCTGTAACGCCTGCAAGCTGAACTGATCCATGGCCTCCATCCCGCCCGAGCCATCCATGGAACGTTTGATCTGATCGAACGAACGTAGCAGCTGCATGCGATCATCCAGGCGCCTCAAGCGTCAGTCCATGGGCCAACGTTAGTTCGAGCGCATGGTTCTCGCGCGGGCTGCGAGCTCTTTGACCATGCCGGGCTCGAGCTGTCGCGCGAACATCTTCGACATGTCGGGTCGGAACGGACTGAAGCTTGGTCCCAAGAAGCCTGGCCGCGCGCTATCGCGCACCAGTGCGCGTCCTTGCATCAAATCGATAAAGCTGGGCACTTGATCGCTGGGCGTTCCACGCAACTTGTTGACCACACATCCTAGTGCAGGTCGACCACCGATCGCTTTCAAGTCGCTGGCCGGAAAGCCTGACTGACATTGAAACGCGTCGTGAGCCCCGGCGGAACCTACCAGTGAACGTATCAATGCTACGCGATGGACGAGTGTCGCCATCTGCGGCATCATTCAGAAACGCAAACGCCCGCCAGGCTGGTCGAGATCGGACGGAACTCGCCGCGTATCTCGGCGGGCGCTTCGGGCTTGGGGTCGATGGTCTCATGCTGCGGTGGACCACCATCCAGATGCACATTGATGATCGAACGCTTGAGCGCATCACCGCTAGAGGGCTCTTCGGCTCGCAAGAGATCGAGCCAAGTGATGCCTGCCAGCCCCGACGCACCCAAGGTGATCGCACCACGACGCGATATCCGACTGTTCCCATCGATCGGCCACTCGAGCACTAGCCATCATCAGGTCTCTCCGAACGTGGTCTCGCTACAAAGATCTCCCTAAGAATTTACGCGACAGAACATGATTTGTCACCAATTTTTTCAGAGTTCTCACTGAACACCGCTATTTTGATTTACGCAGGGCTGTTTAGTTTTATGTCACGTTCCAGTGGCTGAGTGAACGCTGGAGCGGGCCGGTTGAAGTCACCGGACAAAAAACTGTGTGACAAAAAAATTGTGTTCTGACAGGCTAGAAGCTCACCGTCGGACTTCTTTCCGCTGCAGTTGAAACGCAGAGATCGCGGAGGAGCCGAGGAAATCGTAGAGAACCAATTCGAATCGTTGACTGAGTTTTGCTAGAAAAGCTTAGCATGGTTCTTACCTTTGTGCCTTCGTGACTACCCGTCGTTATATCTCTCTGTGTTTCCTCTGCTCCTCTTCCACTCTCTGCGTTTCAAATTGGGCAACCAAGCAATACAAATGTTGGAGAAGGCTCAAATCTGTCGTTCCAAACTCGGCTTGTCCACTTTTTGCATCGAGCGACAACACCATGTAGCCACTGTCGCCAGACGGTGGACTGGCTAAAAATAACGGTTGACCGAATAGGGACTGCGTCCACCACTTGGCAGCGGTGGCTACGTGCAGACTTCCACCGACTTTGGAGATTGGGAATGCTCAAGAAAAGTGTTTTGGGCCTAATGATATTTTCTTTCGCTACTTTTCTCTGGACAGAACTCGCTGAGCAGCCAGGACAGTACTGTCATCTACGATCCATTAAAGGTCGATGACAACCAGGTGGTGGAACGCTAAAGTTCGAATTCGAGTATCAACCGACCGCTAAACAATCGCGCCGCGCAAACGCTTCGGCTCAGGCACGCAAAGTGCCGATCAAGTTTATCTACCGCAGAGCAAGACGCCTGTACCGGTTGTGATGTTCAGCCATGGGCTGGGCGGTTCGCGCGAAGGATTCAAACATGGCGGTGAACACTGGGCCAGACGTGGTTACATGGCCGTCTTTATTCAACATCCTGGCAGCGATGAAAGCGTGTGGCGCGATCGAGCCATGGGCCAGCGCCTGGCTGCCTTGAAGGAAGCCGCCAGCGCGCAGAATCTTATTCTGCGGATCGAAGATGTTAAGGCTGTCATCGATTACTTGGAGAAGATCGAGCGTGGCGATGCGGATGTCGTCAGCGAAGCTCGCGGTCTGAAGTCTCGCATGGATCTGAAACGTATTGGCATGTCGGGGCATAGTTTTGGAGCCATGACGACGCAGATGGTTTCGGGGCAAAGTTCACTCGTACCCACTCAACGCCCCACCGATCCGCGCATTCGCGCTGCAGTGGTGCTCAGTCCAAGCACACCAAAGCTAGGTCAACCCGAACGCAGCTTCTCCCAGGTCAAGATTCCTTGGATGTTGATGACCGGTACAAAAGATAGCCTCCGGTGGCGATCAAATGCCTGAATCGCGTTTGCAGGTCTTTCCAGCGTGTGCCGACAGGCGATAAGTATCAAGTTGTATTTGATGGCGGCACACATGCCTTCTTGGGAGAGCGGGATGGACTGCTCCCATCGAAAAGTGAACCATCCTCTCATGCTCGAGCCACGGTCGCTTTGTCTACGGCGTTTTGGATGCCTACCTGTTAGAGAATGCGATGCCAAGCGTTGGCTTACAAGAGAATGGGCCTAGATCCGTGTTGGCTGCGGGCGATAAATGGGAGCGCAAGTGAACCGGACAAAAAATTTACGACAAAAAAGTGTCATCGCCCATGAAGTATTGGCGCAGGAACTGTCGTCGATCGGTGGCTTGAACGTATTCGACCATTGCGTATAGCTTACGTTGATCTCGTTGCAGTTTGGCTTGACGCTGCTCGGCGTCGGCCAACACTTCGGGCATCGGCTCTTGGATAGCCACGTTCGACAGGTCATGTTCATCGCTGAATTAAACCAAAGCGTTGAAACATGGCGAGCACGGTATCGAGCCGACGATCATGCCGCTGCCGATCGCATAACCGTTCATGCAGCCATTCGATACCAAACGCTCGAATCGATTCCGCTTCGTACTTCATCAAGTCATAAGCGCGATGGTAAAAATCGGCATCCGGGTTCGACCATTGAATGAACTGCATCTGCGTGGCGAGGTCATGCTGGTCATACAGCAATAGACATTGCGAGTCCAAACCATCGCGTCCCGCGCGACCGATCTCTTGGTAATAGGCTTCCAGGCTGCCTGGCACATCAGCGTGGATGACAAAGCGAATATCTTCTTTGTCGATGCCCATACCAAACGAATTGGTGGCTAACACCAGGTCGGCGCTACCGGACATGAACTGGTCTTGTATGCGTTTTCGCAGCGATCGTTCGAGATCACCGTGGTAACAGACATGCGGTATGCCTTGTTTCCGCAGTTGTCACTGAATCCAGCAGCGTCTTGATCAAGGTGAAATAAACGATACCGCAGTAACGCTCCCGGCGATGCAGAGTACCAACGCTCGCTTGTCTGCGCAATGGCCGCCAGCTTCTCATCGCTGCCCCAAACTGTTTTCGACATCCAAAGACAGGTTCGGTCGTTCAATGCCTTGATGAAACAACTGGCATTGATGTAAGTCGGCCCGAAACCTTCCAGGCCTGCTTGAGTCAGTATGTCTCGCTGCACATCGGGCGTAGCCGTGGCCGTCAAGCAGATGGTGGTCGGGTTGCCCATTTGCTGTCGCAGCCGAGCCACTCCTGAGTAGTCAGGTCGAAAGTCATGTCCCCACTGGCTGATGCAATGCGCTTCGTCAATCGCCAGCAGAACCACACGGCGCTGGGCCAGCGTGTCCAAGAAGTCTGGTTTTCGAAAACGCTCAGGCGTTACGTATAACAAGTCGAATCGGCATCGCGCAGCTGCTGATACCTCATCTCACGTTGCTGACGATCCAGCGAAGAGTTAATGTAGGTCGCATCGATTCCCAATTGGACGAGCCGATCGACCTGGTCTTTCATCAGCGAGATGAGCGGTGAGAGCACAACCGTCAGCGGTCTTGTAGCATCTTTCTGGTCTCGTGCCGCCTGGCCAAACAGGATGGCCGGTATTTGAAAGCAGATCGACTTGCCACCGCCCGTGGGCATGATGACCAGCGAGTGACCGCCTGCGAGCGTCCGCTGAATGACTTCCGATTGCGGAAAACGAAACTCTTGGTAACCGAACTTGGCGCGCAATACCTCGCGCGCCGCCTGAATCGTCAACGTCATTGATCCTCGTTGAATGTACTGACAAAAAATTGGGGGACTGAATATTTTTGGTCGCAGAATTTTTTGTCCGGTTAACCTTTCGCGTTACCGAAATGCGTTTGCGCGGGATATCGACTTCGAGGACTTTTACTTTGGTAATGTCGCCTACAGCGACCACTTCGCTCGGGTCTTTCACAAAGGTGTTGGCCAGTTGCGAAATATGGATCAGCGCGTCTTGATGTACGCCGATATCGATGAATGCACCGAAGTGAGTCACGTTGGTGATCACGCCCTCGAGCACCATACCAGGCTTGAGATCTTCGACCGCATGCACGTTATCGGCGAACTTGACCACGCGAAACTCACTGCGAGGATCGCGGCCCGGCTTGGCAAGTTCCTCGATGATGTCTTTGACCGTAGGCAAGCCACACTTGGCATCGACGAACTCTTGAGCGTTCAATTTCTGAGTGAGTGTCGCGTTTCCAACCAACGTCTTGGTATCTGACTTGAGCCGGGATGCCATCTTTTCCACAACGCGGTAGCTTTCAGGGTGTACCGCCGAGTTATCGAGCGGTTCGGCGCCGTTGCGAATGCGCAAGAAACCTGCTGCTTGTTCGAAGGCCTTGCTGCCAAGCTTGGGCACTCGCAACAAATCGGTGCGACGTTCGAAGCGACCGTGCTGATCGCGATACTCGACAATATTCTCAGCCAGCTTCGGTCCGATGCCCGCCACGTAAGAGAGCAATGGAACGCTGGCGAGATTCAGATCCACACCGACGCTGTTGACGCACGATTCAACTTCGCGATCCAGTCGCTTCTTGAGCAGCTTCTGATTGACGTCGTGTTGGTATTGACCAACGCCGATGCTCTTGGGATCCGCTTTGACCAGTTCGGCTAGAGGATCTTGCAGTCGATGAGCAATACTGATGGCGCCGCGCACCGTTACGTCCAGGTCGGGATATTCTTTGGCGGCCAATTCGCTGGCCGAATAGATGGACGCACCTGATTCGCTAACGATTACCTTGGTCACCTTCAATTGATGATCGCGAATGAGGTCCGAGATGAACTGATCGGTTTCGCGCGAGGCAGTACCATTGCCGATGGCGATCATTTCCACGCGGTACTTGTCGATTAGAGCTCGAACAATCTTGGTCGCGCCGGCAATGTCTTCGTGAGGAGCCGTTGGATAGATCGTGGCGTTGATCAGGAACTTGCCGGTCTCATCCACGACTGCGACTTTACATCCTGTTCGGAAGCCAGGGTCGATGCCCATGGTGACCTTCGGACCGGCAGGCGGAGCCATCAACAATTCGCGCAGGTTCTTGCCGAAGACAGCGATGGCTTCTTCGTCCGCGCGCTCTTTCAACTCTTGCATGACCGTCGATTCGGTCGCGGGCATCAGCAAACGTTCAAAGCAATCCTCAACTGCTCCGAGCAGCTCTTGATGGAATTCGAATTGTCGATTGCCGACCAGCTTCTGTTTGAGCTGACTGACTTCGTAACTGGCATCTTCAGGTTCCAGTTCGACGCCCACTTTTAGCAAGCCTTCGGCTTCGCCGCGCAGCATGGCTAGCAGGCGGTGCGACGGTATCTTCGTGGCGGCTTCGCGATGATCCAAGTAGGCTTCGAATTTCGAGGCTTCTTCCTTTTTGCCTCGCTTAACTTGCGACACGATGCGTCCGCGGCTGCGCACTTCCTTGGCCATCCACAATCGAGTGGGCGCATCATCGCACCATTCTTCCGCAATAATGTCCAGCGCGCCTTGCAGAGCGCTGGCAGCATCGGGCACTTCTTTGTCGGGCTTCACGAAGGACTTGAGCACATCGGCTTTCGATTTGCCCAGCGGCTTCTGTGCTTTGAGAAGATCAGCCAGCGGTTGCAAGCCACGTTCGCGCGCAGCGCTAGCGCGCGTGCGGCGTTTGGGTTTATAGGGTAGGTAGAGGGCTTCCAGCGTGGCCATGTCGCGGCAGACGTCGATCTGTTTGCGCAGCGCGTCGGTCAGTTGCCCTTGGCCTTCGATCGTCTTGAGGACGGTTACTTTGCGCGCGGCCAGCTCGCGGGCTTTCTCAACGGCATCTTCGATGGCGCGAAGGGCCAGTTCGTCTAAGCCTTGTGTAACTTCCTTACGATAGCGCGCGATAAAAGGGATCGTGTTGCCTGCGTCCAGCAGTTCGATCGCCGCCGTAATCTGTTCAACGGAAACCGATAGCTCGGCGGCCAAAGCATCGACCGCCGCCTTCAAATCCTTGTCCATCCATTCATCCTATGAATATGTACCAGTATGCCTAACTGACAAAAAATGACGGACAAAAAATGAATGTCATTTTCATTTCTAGATTAGTCCGCGAAGCTGGCTGGGGTTAGCTTTTGTTTGGCCCAGAAATCGGGTTCTCGTTTGAAGCCGAACATGGTTGGTTCGAACTTGCCAACAATGTCCACTTTCGTTTTGTCGGTAATCTTCGATTCCAAGCCGGTCAAATAGTAGGAAGCATTCACTAGCAACCGACGAAAATCTTCAGAGGGCAAATCGGTCGCAGCACCCATCGTGGTGCAGAAAGCCTTGCCGGCTTTGCCATCGGGCGTCTGATAGTCTTTGACCCAAGCCAGAGGCATCATCGGTTCGTTCACTTTGCCAACCACCGGCTTGTCCTCAGGCTTCATGCCTTCCAATACCTGGCCGTCCAGAAGGATCGTGGCGTCAGCAACCAGGTTCTTGATGCCATACACATCGGTAGGGCCCCACACGTCTTTGACGCCTTTCAGGATCGGGTGCGATTCCGACTTGGGATGAATCACGCCGCGCGTGCTCTGCGATCCATGTTTGCCATGGTGGCTGATCCATGTTTCACCGAGCACCTGCTGGCCGAAGCCGCCTTTCCATTTGCCGCTGTTATAACCCCAGTCGACAAACTTGCTTTCGCTCTTGGCTTTATAGTTGAAGGCATGCGTGGCGGTGCGCAGTCCAATTACCGGCTTGCCAGCGTTAATGTAATCGACGATGTATTTCATTTGATCATCAGGCAATTCGCGAAAGCGAGTGGCGATGATCATCAGGTCTGCTTTTTCCAAATGTTCCAGGCCAGGTATGTTGCTGGAATAATTCGGATCGACCAAGCCGCTCTGGGGATTGATAGGGAAGAGCACGGTCGCGTCAAAGCCATGATGCTTGGCGAGAATCTTGCCTAGTTGTGGCAGAGCTTCCTCGGATCGGTACTCTTCGTCGCCAGCAATCAGGACGACGCGTTTTCCTTTGCCTGGCAAGTCGCCATCCTTGTTACCGGCGATCGATAGCCATGGGTCTTGAGCATACAAGGTGGGCGCAAACAGCGCGACTGCAAGTGCAAACAGGAAGTGGGTGGGCAAACGCATGCTGCCGGCTCCGGTGGGTTGGGGATCGTATCGGGGGGAGTCCCAGGTTTCACAGGAATTCTAGCGTAACGTTGCACACTTTTCCAAGCCATTCCGCAAGAATTCGATTTGGCCGGTTGTTATACTCTGGCTTTATGCTCCCGCTAAGCACGCGCCCAAAAACGTTTCCGGCCAATTGTTTCTGCTTAGCGGTGCCATGACTCTTGGAGAACGTCCGAATGCGATTGTCTTATCTGCTTTTTGCAACAGGCTGGCTCTTGTCTTGCGCTACGCTGCACGCACAACCTTCTCAGGCAACCAAAGATGTGTGGCAACTGGTTCCGCCCGACGGCGTAGCCCTGATCACTGTGCAAGTCAAAGCGATCGTCCAAGATGAAACGAATCGCATGATGCCGTGGGAAGTGATCACTGCAGCTGCCAAGCAACAAATTGGGATCGATCCACTTACCTTAAATCGTATCGACTTGATTGTGTGCGCGCCGGGCGTGGCCGTTCGCATGGGCGGCATGCTGACATTCGAAGAAGATCTAACGGACGACTTCTTTCAAAAGTTTCAATTGCAAGATGTGCAGGCGAACAAAGGTGTTGAACTATATGGGATCCCTGGCAATCCCGATGTTGTCTTGCATCGAAAAGATGCGCGACATCTGCTGGTTGGCACCAAACCCTTTGTGATGTCGTCCGTAAAGACGCAGCCAGGTGAAGGACCACTGCGGTCACTGGCTGCAGGAATGGGCGAGCCTGGGCACATCAATGCGATTGTGGCCATCGAGCCCGTTCGCGAAGTCGCCAGTAGTTTTCTGCAGTCCCCACCGATCCCACCTCCGCTGCTGGCCGATGTGCAAACACTGGTCACTAAGTCCGACGCGCTGGCCATGCGCATCAACCTGGGAGTCCAGTCAACGATGGCTACTATGATTCAAACGAAAGCGCCCGCAGACGCAACTGCAGTCAGCGCGGCGTTGTCGCGTTTGGTCAAAATCGGATTGCAGGGCATGATGGCGCAAGCGCAGCAACAATCGGCCTCTGCCGAAGGTCGTTTACCTAAGTCCGTGGTCAGTTACATGCAACGACTGGCACCAGAAATCGAGAAGAGCGCTACCTTCAAGACGAGTGGCAATCGCGCTGTGATGATCCTCGAGGGCCCACAGTTGTTGGCAGCGCAGATGGGCGTCGGTGTGGGATTGTTGCTACCCGCCATCCAATCAGCCCGCAATGCGGCTCGACTAGCGCAATCGGCCAACAATATGAAGCAGTTGGTGCTGTCGCTCTTGAATTATGAGTCGGCCACTAAACGCTTGCCTGGCGATAAAGATCGCGTGCTCGATATGAAATCACAATACAAGATGGAGCCGAATTTGAGTTGGCGTGTGCATATCTTGCCCTATATCGAGCAGCAACAGTTGTACAGCGAGTTTCACTTGGATGAACCCTGGGACAGCCCACACAACATCAAGTTGCTCGATCGCATGCCGCCCTCCTTCCGTCATCCGTCCTCCACTGCCAAACCCGGCTACACCGTTTATCAACAGCCCACTGGCGAAGGTCTGGCGCAAGATCCGAAGAGCCTGCGAAAGATAGCCGATTTCACCGATGGAACCGCTAACACGATTTGCATAGTCGAGACAACGGATGCAGCCGCTGTGCCTTGGACAAAACCAGGCGACGTGAATCCACTGACCAATCCAGAAGTCTTACGCGTCGAAGCAGGTGCCTTCCATGTCGTCATGCTTAGCGGTTCGTTTCGAGCGATCTCAGCCAGCATCGATCGTGAAGTGCTCAAAGCCATGTTTACGATCAACGGCGGCGAGACGATTCCTAGGCCATAAGTATTGTTACCATCGAAGCGTGAACACTTAAGCCGCAGGGCGCTAGCCCCGGTTTTCGAAGTAGCCCATGAACCGGACTAAAAATTAAGTAACAGAAAATGCGTATACGAATACTACTTACCATACTTTGCCTATCAGTATTTCAGCCCACGCTTCATGCACAAGTCGCAGCTACATCGCAGACGGCAGCTACTACAGAGAAGGTGCATGCGATTATTCCTAAGGATGGAGTCGCTTGCTTTACGGTGCGACTACAGCAAATCAAGCTTGATCGATCCATGTCGCTCATCCCTTGGGAGATCATTTCGGCGGGCTCGATGGACGAACTGGGCATGGATGCGATGCAAATCGATCGCTTCGACTGGGTGGTTGGTCCGCTGACCGGCCAGGTTGGCAAAGATGGAGCCGCGATGATCTTCACCTCTGCCAGCAAATTCGACTTGAGCCAATTGAACGCCGAGACGTTCAAACCCAACGGCAAAACATACGATGTCCCACGCTTGGGCCCGATGAATCGTCTTACGCTGGTCCCGATCAGCGATAGTCAGTTCGCTTTGGGTTACCCACAGTTAGTGCCGGCCGTACTGGGCGGGACGCATGGGGACGGCGAACTGTTGCAGCAGATGAAGCGTTTTGGTGACGCTGCGCATGTATCGTTTGTGTTCGTACTAAACCCCGTACGGCCTATGCTCAAGCAAGGCGTTGAAACCGTGTTCCCAGAACTGAAAGCCGATGCGACAGTCTTGGTTGAAAAAGTCCAAGTCGTGGCCGCCCGCGCCCAGATCGAAAGTAGCCCAACGATCGACATCTTGATCGAAACGGCCAACGAGTCCGATGCTCAGGCAGTGGAGGCAAGTTGGAATCGATTCGTCGAGACATTTTCCAAGATGCAGGTGATTCAGATCGGCCGCACGGCGCGCAGCGATGCTACGCGCGGACCGACGCAAGCTTATCTCGATCGAGCCATGAAAGAAGTGGTGACGTTGCTCACACCCAGGCGCAAAAGCAATCGATTGTTGATTACGCTGGATCAGCGCGCCATTAACCTGGCACGAGGTTTCACTACCATGCTCAACCTCGTGCCCACCATCGATTCCATGTCGCGCGGCGGCAATCCTGCGCGCCGTCCACCGGGGCTGTAGATTTCTGACAAAGATTGAAAGACAAAAAATCTACTATTAGCCGTGCTGCATGTAGACTTCTTCGAAGGGTTGCACGACGACGAAGCCGCTGCCGCTGAACTTCATTTGCAAGCTCTCGCCGCTGCCACGACCGAAGAAAGTCTTGAGCGATACATCGGTTTTGAACTCGGGCGTCAGCGTGCCGCTCCACGCAATCGTTGCATTGGGATCGGTGATCACTGGGCAGGATGGAGTTACTTCGAGCGTTAGCGGGTCGTAGTGCGATGTAATCGCCAGCAGGCCAGTGCCTTGGAAACGCGCATTGAAGAGCCCGCCGGAAAGCATGGCGGCCATCTTGCGCATCATCTTTATTTCGTACTTCAGCGTCTCTTCGAATGCCAACACGTCATTGGCATTCACAAACATCGATTCGCCATTCAGCGCCAGGATAGTAATCTTCTTGCCGCTGTCGGCCAGGTACACTTTGCCTTGGCCAGCGGCGCGGGTGAGCTTGGTGCCTTCACCGCTGACGAATTTCTTCATCAGGTTGCCAACGCCTTGCTCCAGCACGCCTTCGCGCGTGAATTTGACATTGCCAAGATAAGCGATCATCGAACCCGTCTTGGTCCAGATGGACCCGTTCAAGTTGACTTCCAGGACACGATCCCCCTCCATCTCAAAAAGACCTTGATTCGAATCTTTCTGAGCCGTGCGATTGAGAAATTCTTGCAGAGCGTAACGTTGCATGGAAATTGAGTCCTTTGAAAAGATTGAACGAACGCATTCAAAAGCCCGTACAGTTTAGCGAACTCTGAGGTGGCGAGGATGCTTGGGAAGGCTGTTTTGTTTAGCCCGTGGCCGTAGGCTAGGCGAACCCGCGAACGAGCCTGGCGTTCACCTAATCTTCTGTCCTTCCTTTTTTGTCAGCTTTGCCAATTGCTTTACGCGTAAAGTAATGCGCTGCGGCGTACTTCGAGCTTATGCGCCTGAGCATCGGAGCGGCAGCGTACTACAAGCTTGAGCGCGCCCCCTCACCCCCCAGCCCCCTCTCCCCCGGAGTACCGGGGGCGAGGGGGAGTTCATTCGCTACGCTCATTTATGACTTACAAGCTTGCTGCTTACTGCTTAATGTGAGCGAAGCGAACATGGCTCCCCCTCTCCCCTGTGTACTCACAGGGGAGAGGGGGTCGGGGGGTGAGGGAATGCGCATGGGTTTGGAGCACCCAGACGCTGTGATGCTTGAAGCTGTGGCTCGGAGCAATGACTCGCGCATTGCTTTACGTGTAAAGTAATTCGCTGCGGCGTACTTCGAGCTTATGCGACTGAGCATCGAAGCGGCAGCGTGCTACAAGCTTGAGCGCGCCCCCTCACCCCCCAGCCCCCTCTCCCCGGAGTACCGGGGAGAGGGGGAGACCATTCGCTACGCTCATTCGAAGCTTTCTGCTTTCTGCTTTCTGCTTTCTGCTTTCTGCTTTCTGCTTACTGCCTACTGCTTACTGCTTACTGCTTACTGCTTACTGGCCAACTTGCGCCACCAGTTGCGCGCTTCTTGAGTTAGCGGGATGTCTTTCAAGAGCCAATCGGCCGAATGATTGGCGAAGGGTAACGCGCGCAGGGTCACTTGGTCGTGCAACAGGCCAGCTTTGCGCAGAAACTCTTCCGTGGGTGCAATGGAGTTCTCATGTGAGATCCATTGCGGTTTGGTATGGAGACGCGTGACGCGCTTGATCGCTGATTCGGTATCGCTATCGTTGTAGGCCCACTTACGCACTCCGTCGTAATGACTGTGAGCCATGATGCCGGACCAGAGCGATGCGATCTCGTCGTCGCGCAGACCTATGTAACTGGTTGCAATGGCTCCGCGCGAAAATCCGCACAGTAACAATCGCTGCCGGTCGCCGCCCCACTGATCGCATACGTGCTCTACAGCTTGTTTGCAGTAACGCACCGTCTCGTCCGCGTCGCCCCACCATTGAATACTATGTTGCCGACGCTCGCGATCGACCAACGGCAGACAGACCCAGATGGCTTCGCGACCTTGCGATAGTCCATAACCTAAACGGCAACCATCAACTGTGCCGGCACTGACATCGCCTAGCGCGTTCTTAAAACCACCGTTGCCAGGGTACTCGAAGATCACCGGGTACTTCGAACCTGACTGCCACTCGGGCGGCAAGTAGATGGCATGCGCTAGACGCCAATCGCGATAGGCGTCCAGCCGCTGCCAAACTCGGATCCCTGCCCTGGGCTCGCCTTCAACTACGTCGGGCACCTGCAACTGATTCGGGATCTCATTGAGATTTGTGGGCTGAGCGCCAACGTGACTCGATAAGCAGCAAAGCAGAATTAACATCAGGCTGGTTCGAAGCATTCAAAGCTCTCTCTTGATTTATTTTTTGTCATTCCATTTGATGTCAGACCAGACCAAAAATTGAAGGACGATGATTGCCAATTGCCCATGACGATCGGTTACAATTGAGAGCAACCTACCCCATCTTCCCCGCGCCTGATTTCTCTAAGGCTTACGACATGCGTACTTCGTTTCGTGTTTTGGCTTGCTTCGCTTTATCGCTGGTCGCTTGCGGATGGGCTCAAGCCGCAGGGGCAGGTTTGCGAATTTTGTGGATCGATACCGAAGGCGGCGCGGCCACGCTAATTGTTACACCAGCCGGCGAGTCGGTCTTGATCGATACGGGCAACCCTGGCGTGCGTGACTCGGATCGCATCGTCAAGATTGCGACCAAAGAAGCTGGACTCAAACGCATCGATCACTTAATCACTACGCATTATCATACCGATCACTTCGGCGGCGCTGCTACGCTGGCCAAACTTATTCCGATCGGTCACGTGCATGATAACGGCGAGTTCGAAGGCATGCCTGAGAAACCCACTGAAGCGTATCGTCAGTTCCAGTGCGACAAGCGATCGGTGATCAATCCTGGTTCCACGATCGAGCTGAAACAAGCCGATGGAGTTCCGCCTGTGAAACTGCTCTGCTTGGGAACTCGCAAGCAATTTATCGATCCGAAACTGGTGGGCATGCGCGATAACCGCGAGATCGGCAGCAAGCATCGGCCGAAAGATCGCGATGGTTCGGACAACGCCAACTCGGTGGTCATGCTGCTTTCGTTTGGAGACTTTCGCTTCTTCGATGCTGGCGACTTGACCTGGAATCAAGAAGCCGAACTCGTAAATCCTTATGATCTAGTTGGCCCGGTGGATGTCTATCAAGTGACTCACCATGGTTTGGACGCCAGCAACAATCCTGTCGTCATGCGCACCGTCAATCCGACCGTGGCCATCATGAACAACGGGCATACCAAAGGCTGTGCACCGGATGTCTTTGCTGACTTGAAAGAGACCAAGTCCGTCAAGGCCATCTACCAGGTGCACAAGAATTTGCGTCCCGATGGACAAATGGCCAACGCGCCAGAAGAATTCATCGCCAACTTGGAGACGCCAGATAAATGCCAGGCGCACCCAATCCTATTGGATGTCGCCAGCGACTCACAAAGTTATTCCGTGAAAGTGCCATCTCGCAACCATACGGCCACTTATGCGACCACGAAAAAGTAAGCCGCAGGGCGACAGCCCCGGTTTTCGAAGCCAAACGAAACTACCGACAAAACTTTATGCGACAAGACAGTGCCTGTCGCTCAGTTTTTGGTTGGTTGTTATCCAGCTAGTGCTTAGCTCGACAAGCGTACGGGCTGGTGATGTCGACTATCTCCGCGATGTCAAACCTCTGCTGTCGCAACATTGTTACGCCTGCCACGGAGCGCTCAAACAAGAAGGCGGCTTGAGACTCGACACCGCTCAACTGGCTAGCCGCGGTGGAGATTCCGGATCAGCCACGCGCTCTGGTGAGGACGCGACTAGTCTACTGATCCAGCGCGTCACCCATACCGATCCATCGCAGCGCATGCCGCCCGACGTTAAGCCGCTGGGCGCCGCACAGATCGAACTGCTGGCCCAGTGGATCAAGAGCGGTGCAGCCGGTCCAGCCGATGAACAGCCACAAAAGGACCCGCTGCAACACTGGGCCTTCCAACCACCGCAAGCCCAATTGCCACATGCGGATGTGAGTAGTGAGACAGCCAACGCACCTTCGCTCAACCCGGTCGATGCCTGGTTGGATGCCAAGTCGCGTGCACTGGCCATTGATCCGCTGGGCAAGGCAACCAAGCGCGAGCTCATCCGTCGAGTGACTTTAGACTTGATCGGACTGCCACCTACGCTCGAACAGATTCATGCGTTTGAGTCCGATACAGCGCCACAAGCTTATGAGCGCTTGGTAGACGAGTTGCTTGCTCGACCAGAATACGGCGAGCGTTGGGGTCGGCACTGGATGGATGTGTGGCGATACAGCGATTGGTATGGCCGGCGCGCGGTTCCCGACGTGATGAACAGCTACCCGCAGATCTGGCGTTGGCGCGATTGGATCGTGCGTTCTCTCAACGAGGACAAAGGTTACGATCGCATGCTCATGGAAATGGTGGCCGCCGATGAGCTTTGCCCGACCGACGATGCCAACATCGTGGCCACCGGTTTTATCGTTCGCAACTGGTACAAATGGAACTACGAAACGTGGATGAAGGATTGCGTGGAGCACACGGGCAAAGCCTTCCTTGGTCTGACGCTCAACTGCGCCCAATGCCACGACCACAAGTTCGATCCGATCACTCAAGAAGACTATTTTCGCTTCCGAGCGTTCTTCGAACCGCTGGAATTGCGACATGATCGCGTCCGTGGCGAACCCGATCCCGGGCCTTTCAAAAAGTATGTTTACGCGCAGAGCTACGGACCAATTAAGAGCGGCGCCATTCGTATCTTCGATGAAAAACTGGACGCCAAGACCTACATGTTTCGAGGTGGCGACGCACGCAATCGTATCGAAGGTAAACCGCCGGTCGATTGCGGACCACCAAAAGCATTCACGCACAGCGACTTTGCCATCCAACCGATCGAGCTTCCAACCGAAGCCTCTTATCCAGGCTTGAAGCCCTTCATACGCGAGGAAGAGTTGAAGGCCCGCGCTGTTGAACTGAATACCGCGGCGGAGAGCCTGGCTGCGGCTGAGAAAAAATATATTGAAGCGGCAGATAGAGCGTCGACGGAACCAGAGAACGATCAAAAGGCGGGCGGCCAACCTGCCAGCGATCTGATGCAGCATCAGTTGTTGAAGGACGATGCAGAGATGCAATTGCGCATCGCGCGGGCTGCGCATCAAGCGTCTGCTGCCAGGCGAGATTCACTGCTCAAACGCCTCGCGGCGGACGATGGCAGCGCTAACCAATCGACCAATGCCGACGAACTAGCTCGACTGGCTCACATGGCCGAAAGCTCCGCCAACTATCTGTCTGCCGAACATGCGAGACTCGTTGCTGAACAAGCCATGATCGCAGCCGAACGCCAGTTGGCGACCGTTACAGCAGCCAGCACACCGGGCGGCGCTGCTACTGACAAAGCTGCTGACAAAGCTACTGACAAGACAGCCAAGAAGGCTGAGGCGCAAAAGGCAGTTGACGCGGCGGCCAAGAAGCTCGAGGCCGCGCGCGTGGCGATGGAGTCTGCCCGCAGCAAGCTGGCTCAAGTCGATGCGACTTACACACCGCTCTCGCCGAAGTATCCACAGCAGTCGACCGGCCGCCGGACAGCGTTGGCTAAATGGTTAGTCGATCGACGCAATCCATTAACCGCGCGCGTGGCCGTGAATCACATCTGGATGCGGCACTTCGGAACGCCGCTGGTTGAGTCGGTGGATAACTTTGGCATGCAAGGCAAACAGCCCAAGCATCCTGAACTGTTGGATTGGCTGGCAGTTTACCTCATGGACAATCAGTGGAGCATGAAGTCACTGCATCGCTTGATCCTGACCAGCCAGGCTTACCAACGCGCATCCTCCAGTGGACAGTCGCAACATCCGGCGATGGATAAAGATCGCGACAATGAAACGTACTGGCATTTCCCAATCCGTCGCATGGAAGCCGAAGTCGTGCGCGATAGCGTCTTGGCCTGCTCAGGCGTCCTGGATCGCACGATGGGTGGCCCGGAGATCGAAGTGGATCAGTGGATCAAGCGACCGCGACGCAGCCTCTATTTCACTCAGCATGGCGAATCGCAGATGCTTTTCCTGAGCACGTTCGACGGTGCCAACCCGTGCGAATGCTACCGACGCAGCAGCACTGTACTCCCCAGCCAGGCACTCGCGCTCACTAACAGCGAACTGTTGGTCCACTACGGTCGCTTGACCGCAGGCCATTTGCAAAAGCAGCTCGCATCGCGGCCAGCGCGGGCAACCGCTGGCCAACCAGTCGATGCACCGAACCCAATAGTTGACGCATCAAGTAATTTACTTGATACATCAAGTAATACAGACTTTGTAAGTCTCGCATTTGAATCATTACTGGGCAGAAAGCCGAGCGACGATGAGCTGGAAGTCAGCCTTGAGTTTCTGAACAGTTCGCAAGAACTCGCGGCCGGTGCGCCAGGGGATACTGCGTCGGTTACTGCGGCCAGCCAGCCAGCCGATGGCATTCAACCGGCGTCGAGCGATCCTGCTCTCCGGGCCAAGGAGAATCTTGTCATGGCACTGTTCAACCACAGCGATTTTGTAACAGTCAGGTAACAACCATGCAGTGCAACCGAAATCCATTTTGTGGTCGAGTGAATCGTCGTGGATTCTTGAGCGGCTTGGGCATGGGCTTCGGTAGCCTGGCGGCTGGCAGCATGCTGGCAGGTGACGCTCATGCGGCCAGTAAAGTTGCCCGGGCCAAAAATGTCATCTGGGTGTTTCTGTCCGGCGGGGTCAGCCACTTGGAGACGTTTGATCCCAAACCGCTGCTCAATAAGTTCGCAGGGAAGACTTTCGATGAGACGGGCCTGACCAACCCACAAAAGTTACCTATCTATCTGGAACGTTCGCGATCCGTGGTCGGTATGGATCGCGAAGTGATCTCGAAGATTATGCCACTGCAAGTTGGCTTCAAGCGCTATGGTCAAAGCGGAATCGAGGTCAGCGACTGGTTGCCAAACTTGGGCAGTGTCGTCGACGAATTGTGCATCATTCGATCGATGTACACGACCGATAACGATCACAATGCCGAGTTTCAGTTTCACACTGGACGTCATTCGCTGGACGAGCAACAGCCCACTATCGGCTCGTGGATCTCTTACGGATTGGGAGATCTCAACGAGAACTTGCCGCGATTCATTTTCCTTGGTCAGTACAAGGACACGCGGGTCAAACGCAACTTTGATGCAAACTATTTAGGGCCGGCGCACGCTGGTATCGAATTGTCGTTGGATCCCAAAAACCCTTTGCCGTTCGGACGACCGTCAGGTGGAGTCACCGCCCAGGAACAGCGCGAGCAGTTCGATTTGATTAGCAAGTGGAATCGCGAGGCAGCAGAGAGGACGCCCGAAGATGAGCAACTGCGCGCGCGCATCAAAGCCTATGAATTGGCTTATCGGATGCAAATGTCAGCACCGGAGACTTTGAACCTGGCTGACGAAACGCAAGCCACGTTGGACATGTATGGCATCAACAACCCGAACACGGAACTGTACGGCAAACGCTTGCTGACCGCGCGCAGGTTGGCTGAACGCGGCGTCCGCTTTGCTTTGGTTTATCTCAGCGATTACGGTGAATGGGATTCGCACAGCAATATCAAAGAACTGCATGCCCGTTCATGCGGCCGCGTCGACAAACCGTTGGCGGGTTTGATCAAAGACCTCAAGGCACGCGGTATGTTGCAAGACACTTTAGTTGTGTGCGCCACCGAATTTGGCCGCACGCCGGCGCTGGAGTTGACCGCACTGAATAAAGCCGGCACAGGTCGCGATCATCATCCGCACGGCTTCACTGTCTGGATGGCAGGTGGCGGTGTCAAGTCTGGCTACTTGCATGGCACAACCGACGAGCTCGGCTTCCACGCCGCCGAAGATCCGCACTACGTCACCGATATCCATGCCACAACATTGCATCTGCTCGGGCTCGATGGCCGAGAACTAGCGATCCCCAGCCGCAAACGCTTAGAGCTGGATTACGGCCAAGTGATTAGCGACGTTATTGCTTAGGCGGACACTGACAAAAGATTGGGGACAAAAGATTTGGGACAAAAATTTTATGTCCCCAAGTTTTTTGTCAGAGCTCTACGTGTTCAACAACGCGAGCAGTCCCAGCCCATAAAAAGTGTACTCAATATCTTCGGCCGGATCGAACTCGAAGCCGCCAAAGCCTCCGCTACTGCGTTCCATGCTGAGCGCGTACTTGCGAGCTTTCTCGCGATCAATCGAATCGAGCTGATCGAGATCAGCCAAGGTTACGCAAGCGGTAAAGGTGCTCAGCAGATCAGGCAGCGGGATACGCGTGTTGGCTTGCCAACCGCCTTCGTCGGTCTGCAAGTCACACAGGAACTCAGTGACCGTACTCGATATCTCGGAAGACATTTGTTCCAGTACGATCAATGCACCGATGGCCGCGGCCGTGGGATTGGTGCCTGATCGCTTGCCGACGCGGATCTCCAGAAAGCCACCGTCGGCTTGCCGCTGCTTGAGCAGAAAGTTAACGATGTTCTCCGCCTCCGGAATGGGCTGATCGATCAGCTCCAGGCACAACAGCACCAGAAACGTTTGATAGGTGCTGCCAACGTTGCCTTCGAAACTCTTCGAGTAACCGCCGTCGGCTCGACGCAGGCTATTCAAGAGCGTCGCCAGGCGCTGTGCCCATTGAGCTTGCGAGCCAGCAAAGGCGTCCAGGTTGCAGGCCGCCTCAAGCATCTTGGCCGAATACACCAGCGACATCAGATCGACCAGCGTTTCGTGACGATGCATGCGTGATTGCAAGAACGCGGCAGCGCGCTCAGCCACCGGGCCTTCCAGCAATCCCAGGATCGCCAGCGATCGCAAGGCAAAGCTGGTGTAATACAAATCGCTCTCACCTTCGCGGCCTGCCCAACCGCCATCAGCGGCTTGGCGCGAAAGAATGTAACCAGCATGGCGCTGAAGAAAGCTCTCCTCGAATCGCGATGCGCCAATGGTCAGTCGCAGAGTCAATCGTTCTAAATACTTGAACTGTCGATCGCTCATGTGTTTGGCTGGCCGTTGAATCTATCGACTGTCACTAATCTTCTGCCAGGTAGCGATCGAACCTGGTTCGCAGCGGTTCGGGTATATCGATCGATTCGAGAGATCGGTCCGTGCGAACATGACAACATACAGCCACCGTCTTGCCGCTGGCAATCTGTCGGCCTTTGCAGGTAAACTGAAAGCGATAAGTCACACTGCGGGCGCCCAGGCGCACAATGTCCACATCGATATCGAGGATGTCTTCGAACTGTACCGCGCCTTGAAAGTCGCATTCGACATGGACGCGAGGCCAGCTGAGGTAGCCGGTATCTTCGTGCGGAATCATGACCGACCAATCGAGCGTGCGCAGCAAGTCGTGTTCAGCTTGCTCCATGTAGCATAGAAAGGAACTGAAATGTGCGATACCAGCCGCGTCGGTTTCACGGAACTCGACGCGACGCGTTGTTCGAAACACTTCAGCCATGCTCGATCTTTGTTAGCTGGTAGTGGATGTCGTTAGACATCTCATTAGCTGTAGTGGATGTCGTTAGACATCCACTTTCGTCAAATCTCGGCGGATGGGTGGGAACATCCTATCGGTGGATGTTTAACAACATCCACTACGGTTGTGGAGGTTGAGCGGGTGGGGGTTATTCGCCGCTGTAGGGCATTAGGGCCATGAAGCGTGCGCGTTTGATGGCCGAGGTGATGGCATGTTGGCTGACGGCGGTGCAGCCGGTTTTGCGGCGACCGACGATACGGCTGTGTCGATTGACCAGCTTCTTCAACAGTTCGACGTCTTTATAGTCAACATACATGGGCCGTGGGCGTGTGCCATCGACGAACAGCGGATCCTTCTTCTTGGTACGCGAACGAATTCGCGAACGCTTCCGTGCACGGCTCTTGGCCGTCGGCCGTCGACGCATGGTTGACATAAAAACGCACCTCGGTTCGAAACAAAAAGTGACTGCAAAAATGCTTGCAAACAGTAACTATCCTGGGAAAGACTCGGTATTTTAGCCGAAGGAAAGAAACCTACAAGGCCAACTGAGCCGGGAAATCTCTGGAGTGCTGAAGCGCAGCTTCAGCTTTCGAACCCGCTAACCAGGTTTGCCTTCAGCAATCGGATGCAGCCAACGTCGCCAGATGGTGAAATGCCAAGACATTCACTAACTCAGCTGGTGTTCAGGGCATTGGAGGATGGGCAGGTCGGGATAGGGCAGCACTTCGGCATAAGGAGGTCGCGGCACGAAAGCGAAAGCTGCGCTTTCGCACTCCAAAGAGTGCTCCTTTGGAGTGCTGAAGCACAGCTTCAGCTTTCGAACCCGCTAACCAGGTTTGCCTTGCCAAGACAGCCACTAACTTAGCTTGTGTTCAGGGCATTGGAGGATAGGCAGATCGGGATCGGGCAACACTTCGGCACAAGTAGGTCGCTGCACGAAAGCGAAAGCTGCGCTTTCGCACTCCAAAGAGTGTTCCTTTGGAGTGCTGAAGCACAGCTTCAGCTTTCGAACCCGCTAACCAGGTTTGCCTTGCCAAGACAGCCACTAACTTAGCTTGTGTTCAGGGCATTGGAGGATGGGCAGGTCGGGATCGGGCACCACTTCGGCACAAGTAGGTCGCTGCCCGAAAGCGAAAGCTGCGCTTTCGCACTCCAAAGAGTGTTCCTTTGGAGTGCTGAAGCGCAGCTTCAGCTTTCGAACCCGCTAACCAGGTTTGCCTTGCCAAGACAGCCACTAACTTAGCTTGTGTTCAGGGCATTGGAGGATGGGCAGATCGGGATCGGGCAACACTTCGGCATAAGGAGGTCGCTGCCCGAAAGCGAAAGCTGCGCTTTCGCACTCCAAAGAGTGCTCCTTTGGAGTGCTGAAGCACAGCTTCAGCTTTCGAACCCGCTAACCAGGTTTGCCTTCAGCAATCGGATGCAGCCAACGTCGCCAGATGGTGAAATGCCAAGACATCCGCCTGGCAGCGGTGGCTACTGCAGGGTGGTTCCTCCGCGACCAACTTAGCTGGTGTTCAGGGCATTGGAGGATGTGCAGGTCGGGATAGGGCACCACTTCGGCACAAGTAGGTCGCTGCACGAAAGCGAAAGCTGCGCTTTCGCACTCCAAAGAGGCACGCAAAAAATTTAGGGTATGGACAAACAATGTTTGTTTCGTCACACTGCATTGCGTTATCGGATCGCTATGTCGAGATGCAATTGGTCGATTGCTTGGTTGCTCGCTTATGAGTTCCACCTTACAGGCGTCTGTGCCTGCCGCGGTAGAAGACACCCCTGCTATTAGTGAACTGCTCAATTTGCGCACCGAAGTTGCGCTCTCTGAGTTGATCGAGTTCTACCGGCCGCTCATGTTGTCGCTGGTCAAAAAAGAGCTCGAACCCGCGCTGAGGCAGAAGGTAGGTGCTTCGGACATTGTCCAAGATGCTTGCCAGGAAGTGGCTCGCCGCTTTCCTACGATCCATGCCAAGCAGCGTTGGCAGTTCTGGTCGTACCTGATGATTACGGTGCGTCATAAACTAGAAGACGCCCGCCGGCGATATAAACTTTCTCGAAGCAGAGCCGTGCATCGTGAGATGTCACTCGAGGCCAGCGATTGTTCGTCGCGTCTGTCATCGGCTCATGTCTCACCGATCCTCACGTTGATCGAACAAGAAGATTACACCCTGCTCAAAGCGATTACTGCTCGACTGCCGGACGAGATTCAGCAACTGCTGCGATGGCGTTTCCGCAATAACAAGAGTTATGTTGCCATCGGAGAACTGGTCAATCGTTCTCCGGACGATGTCCGCATTCTGATCAAGCGTAGCCTGGCGAAGATTCGACGCGAGTTGGAAAAGCATGCAGCCAGCCGATGATGCGCAGTTTCCTAGTGAGTTGTCGACGGCAGGGTACGAAAACCGACAACGCATGATCGAGCGCATTCAGCGCTGGATCGATAACACCCAGTGGACGCTGGACGAAACTGCGGACCGACAACAAGACTTGGACGAGTGCCAGCGTCTGTTGCAGGACCCTGCCACTGAGGTCGAGAGTTTTCAAGATCTACCATCTGCGACGCATAATCGGGTCACCGAGCGATTTCACAACGTGACCTACCTGGCAGCCGGTGCATTCGGCATTGTTTGGTCAGCTGATGATCAGCGACTGGGAAAAACAGTAGCCCTCAAAGTCCTCAGGCCCTCTCGTAGCAACTCGGCCGAAGTCTGCACGCGTTTCCTGGGTGAAGCTGAAGCGGCCGAGCGTCTTGCGCATGAAGGCATCGTCCGCGTACTCGACTCCGGTAGAGTTGGCCCGCTGCTGTATATGGCGTGCGAAAAAGCGGACGGTGGTACGCTGGCCGATTGGCTCAACCGGCGCCCTGACGATGTTAACCCCGTCGACGTCGCCAGGTTTGTTGCGCAGATTGCCGCTGCCTTGCATCATGCCCACACCAAAGCCATTCTGCATCGCGATATCAAGCCGGGCAACGTTCTCTTGCAACCACGCGGCGCGGAGGCTGGTCTAAGCCTGAACGACTATCGACCGATCGTAACCGACTTTGGACTCGCGAAACGTATCGCCGATGATGTTGCCAACGTCAGCCTTACACAGGACGGAGCACTGATCGGCACAGCTCAGTACATGTCACCCGAACAAGCGCGCGGCGACTGGAGCGCCTTCAACACGACCAGCGAAGTCTTCTCGCTGGGGATCATGCTCTATCAATTGTTGACTGGGCAGCTGCCGTTTCGCGGAACCAGCGATGCAGCTACGCGCCGAGCCATCCACGAGCAGACACCAGTGCGCCCCAGGCAGCTACGACCGAACATCCCGCGAGATCTCGAAGCTATTACCCTGCAGTGCCTGCAACCGGCCATCGCGCAGCGTTATCAATCGATGCACGAGCTAAAGCTGGATCTGCAACGCTTCATCGCTGGTGAACCGGTCGAGGCCTCACGTCCTTCATGGTTGAAACGTTCGGCCTCAGCCGCTCGTAAACATCCGATCGTTACGTCGCTCATCGTATTGACGGTCATCGTAAATCTCTTGTCGAGCGTCGGCATTGCCCGAGCCTGGTGGTCGGCCAATCAAGCACGCACGATGGAAAGTCAGACAGCCAGCGCGCTGTTCGGATTCTATGTCGACCTGGCTGAAGAGGTACTAACGGGCAGTAAACCGGCTGCCGAAGTTCTGCGCAGCTCGCTGGATAAGACTCGCGATGATTTCGATAAGCGGTTGTCAGCCAATCCAGGCAACACTGTCTTGCGACATCGTGCCAGTATGCTCGCGCATCTATCGTCGCTCGTGTCCAATTTCTTTGGACAAACTAAAGTGTCGCTGGAGTACAGGATCCAGTGCGCTGGGCTGCTACATCAATTGTTTGTCGACAAAGCCAAATTCAACATGGAGGATCTGCGTTATCAACGGTTCTATTCCATGCTGAGTGTCGCCACCTACTTTTCGAGCAATCCGACGGAGATTGAAAATTACAAAGACTTGTTTACGAAGTACAGTCTCCCGACCGACCCGCAAGAATTGTTCACGATCGTGCGCGATGATATTACCTGGCTGGCCGAGGAGTTCCCCGAGAATGCGGACTATCGCGAATCGCTGGCACTGACGATTTATTATGTGGCTCAACTGGAGTCCGACCCAACCGTCCGCGCCCAGATGCTGCAACAAGCGATGAGTCAATCGAAGGCGAATTGGCAGAAGCATCGCGAACGACCCATCCTGATCAAGACGGCAATCTTCTGTGCAAGTGCACTGGCTGCTATGAAGCTGCAAGATAAGCAAGTCGATCAAGCGCTTCAAATCGTGCGCAGCAATGCTGAATTGTTCGACGAGGCCTTCCATGACATCTTGGATAAGTCGTGGGTCCAGTACGAATACACACGTATGGTCACGACCAGTGTGGATGTGCTGGAAGCAGCCGGCGAGATAAAGGAACTGGAAGAAGTGTGTGACCGCGCGGTGATTGCATCCGAGGGCATGATCACTCACAACCCCCAGTATACCGACGGTCGCTTTGTGCTCCTGAAATTTGCGGCCCTCAAATACAAGTTGGCTGCCCAGCGGCAGGATCAGGCCATGATGAAAGATGTCCTCAAGAAGATGCGCGACTGCTACTTTGCAATTGAAGATCCGGCTGCGCGCAAAGACTGCACTCGGTATATCATCGATCTGGAGCTGCAGGGGAAAGTCACCAATCCTGATCCGCCAGCGGATTGAACCAGACCAAAAATTGTTGACAGAAGATATTCGATCAGGCTACGGCAGTTGCGATGAGAGCGAGCGGCCCCATATGTGGCCGCCGATGACGCTGCCGTAGTACAGTGGGCTGGCATAACGTGGCAGGCCGGTCCCGAGAGCTGAACCAACGTACGTTCCATAGGCTGGATACAAAACGTTGTAGGCTTCGCGGTGTTCTTCGGGTGTACTGACCATTTGCGAATATGCCAAGGCATCGCCCGTTGCGATCGACTCATGATAGAGCGGCACGAGCGGCAGACAATACACAGCCGCATAGGTGCCTTTGTACTCGCGACGAGCAAAGTCTTTGGCATGGCCAGCTTCGTGGAGCGCAATGGCGGGCACATCGGAATAAAGATGAATCGTATCGGTGAACGGATTGTAGTGATCGCCACCGATCAACCTGCCCGGCAAAACGGTTTCATACAAAGTGGCCACGGCCCCAAATGTATAGCGCCATGGTGCAGCCACGCGTTTGTTCTTGACGAGACGACGCCAATCATCGCCTGGCGCGTATTGATTGATACGGACTCGCGTCGTATCCATAGCATTCGCCGCCAAGTACTCGGTGACAACATCCTCGGTGCGCTGGCTGATGTTATGGTTGTCGATGCGACGATTCCAGAGAATCAGTTTGCTGGGTATGCCTACGACCCAACCGACAGCGTCGATGACTTTACGCTTCTCACCGCGCTGTATTTGCGGACTGCCGTCGCGCAGTTGTTCCGATAGCAGCAGCCGGTCGTTCGGTATCGAACGCGGTGTGAGCGGCGCGCAGCAACCGGCTAACGCTAATGCGCCTATTAAGATGAACCATCGCATCCCGGCTGAACCTCGACATTTCGAGCGACTGCTTTAACCTTCTCTATCCATACAGTTTTCGGCAGCCTGAGCCAAGCGAGGCCCGTGAGCTTTCAATTTTTTTCGGCGAATTCGAGACCAGACAAAAAATTAGCTGACAGAATATTTTCTGTCACCTAATTTTTAGTCTGGTGTACCGTTCACTTCGAAAACCGGGGCTAGCGCCCTGCGGCTTAGGGGCGGATTAGGGGGACGCCAGTCGGGCTGCGGCGATTAGTTGTGCGGCGCCTTGAGCTAGCATATCAGCGGCCAACTGCGTTCCGATAGCTGCAGCTTTGCTAGCTGGCCCCGAAGTGGCGGCTGAGATCACTTGCTGGCCATCCAGAGAAAGCACTCGAGCCACTAACGATAGCTGTTGCTCACTGACCGTAGCCCGCGCAGCAACAGGCGCTAAACAGCCGGCCAACAAAGCCAACAACAGTCCGCGCTCCGCGGTAACCTCGGCCATCGAGGCAGGATGGTTAAGCGCGCTGAGCGCGTCGCGTGTGGTCACATCGTCATCGCGACACTCTAGTCCAAGTGCACCTTGGCCGATGGCGGGTAACATGCGTTCGACTGGCAAGACTTGCGTGATGCGATCTTTCAATCCCAGTCGCGTCAGACCGGCCGCTGCCAGCACGATGGCATCGTAATCTCCGGCAGCCAGTTTGGCCAAACGGGTATCGACATTGCCACGGATCTCCAGCACTTCGACATCGCTGCGCCAATGGCGCAGCTGCGCCGCCCGTCGCGAACTGCCACTGCCGATACGTGAACCTGGCGGCAATTGTTCGAATCCGAGTCCCGATGAGCTGACGAGCACATCGGCAGTCGTTTCGCGCTGGGGCACTGCGGCCAAGACAAGACCGGGGATAGGTTGAGTCGGCAGGTCCTTCAAGCTGTGAACCGCCACGTCAACGCGACTGGCCAACAGCTCGCGTTGGATTTCTTTGGTGAAGAGTCCTTGGCCACCGACCTGGCTTAACGGTTGGGTTGAGATATCGCCTTGCGTAGAGATAATCTCCAATTCGACATCGTGGCCGAGTCGAGTCAGTTCGCTCGACACCCAGTTTGCCTGCCAAAGGGCTAGTTTGCTTCCACGCGTCCCGATGCGTATTTTGCTCAATGCAGTGCGACCTGACAAAAAATTGAGTTACAGAGGTTACTCGCGCAGTTTAACTTTAAAGTTGTTATGCTAGAAGGGTAGTTCGTAATTGCCGGGGCCGTGCGATACGAACGCGCGATTGCGGAGAACTGGATGCTCCGTGACGCCGTACGCATATTGTGTTAGTGGAGCCCCGACGAGTGTCTGAACTGTTAATTAGTGCTGACAGCGAAGCTTTGCAGGCTATGGCGGCTCGTTGTGGAGAGTTGGAGCGCGAACTGCTCCATGCGCAACAACGCGTGCAACTGTACGAGACGGTCGTATCGAACACCGACGACTTTCTTTACGTCTTTGACTTGCAGCACCGATTCATTTACGCCAATCGTGCTTTGCTGACCGTCTGGGGGAAGTCCTGGTCGGAAGCCATCGGTAAAACTTGCCTGGAACTCGGATACGAACCTTGGCATGCCGCCATGCACGATCGCGAAATCGATCAAGTGATTGCGACGCGCGCACCCATTAAAGGCGAAGTACCGTTTTCAGGCACCATCGGCCGACGCATCTACGAATACAGTTTCGTACCTGTCTTGGACGAACAAGGCCATGTGACGGCCGTCGCTGGTAGCACGCGCGATGTGACCGATCGAAGTCAGAATGAACGTTTCGTGCGCGACAGCGAAGATCGACTGCGTAAGATTTTCGAGTACGCCGCCACCGGTATCGCGATCACCGACATCCAAGGTCGCTTCGTTGATTGCAATCCTGCCTACTGTCGCACAACGGGGTACGATGCTCAGTCGCTCAACCAATGCAGCTTGTCAATGCTGATGCATGTCGACGATCGAGCCGAGAACTTGCGTTTGGTGCGCGAGTTGATCCTAGGTAAAGTCGATTCGTTTGAACTCGAGAATCGTTACATTAAACGCGATGGCAGCATCGTGTGGGTGCACAAGTTTTCTTCGCTGCTGCGCGATGACTCGCGCGGCACGACACATGTGATCGAACTGGTGACCGATATCAACGAACGCAAAAAAGTTGAATCGGAACTGCGATTGAGCGAAGAGTTCAATCGTAGCGTCATGGATGCCAGCGCTGATTGCATCAAGATCATCGAACTGGATGGCACGCTGCATAGCGTCAATGCTACCGGGCTATCGCTAATGGAGCTCGAGACTTCCGCTCATCTGCGAGGCCGCCATTGGTCGACGTTTTGGCCCGATGCCGCGCAAGATGACGTGCTCTCGGCTTTGCAGTTAGCATGCAGTGGCCAGACATGTCGCTTTACCGGCTTCCGTCCGACTGCCAAGGGCACACCGAAGTGGTGGGACGTGCAAGTCAGCCCAGTCAAAGACGCCCAGGGCAAAGTCGTGCGGCTACTGAGCGTATCGCGGGACATTACGGAGCGCAAGCACTTTGAAGAACAGCTGCAATCGGCGCAGCACCTGGCCGAAGCGGCCAATCGAGCCAAGAGCGATTTCCTGGCGAACATGAGTCACGAGATTCGTACGCCCATGACTGCGATCCTGGGTTACTCGGATTTGATCGCCAGTCGCCTGCAAGACCCCGATGATATGCAGTGCATCGAGACCATTCGCAGCAACGGGCGGTTTCTGGTCGAGATCATCAACGACATCTTGGACTTGTCGAAGATCGAAGCGGACAAGATGGAGTTGGGCGTCGAGCGCGTATCGCCCGACGCGATTATCTCGGATGTCATTTCGTTACTCGAGATGCGTGCTCGCGAGAAGAACATAACGCTGACTGCCGAAGTGCATGGTGAATTGCCTGAGACGATTCGCACCGATCCGGTGCGCTTACGGCAGATACTTTTGAACCTGTTGGGTAACGCCATCAAGTTTACTGAAGAAGGCACCGTCCGGTTGGTCGCTCGACTGGATGCAGCCCGCTCGCGGTTACTGTTCGACATTATCGACACCGGCATTGGCATCCACGCTGATCATCTACCCCGACTATTCCACCCATTTACGCAAGCGGATGCATCGGTCACGCGCAATCATGGCGGCACCGGCTTGGGTCTGGCCATCTCCAAGCGTTTGGCCTTGCTACTGGGTGGAGAACTGATGGTCGAGAGCCGGCCTGGCGAAGGTAGCAAGTTTACAGTGGAGATTGCCACGGGTGACTTGTCCGAAGTGCGCATCGTGCGTTCTACGTTGGGCGAAGTCAATTCTCAAGAAGTATACGTCGATGCGCCATTACCAGACATTTGCTGTACCGCTTTGGTGGTCGACGATCGCCGCGAGGTACGTTACTTGGCGCAACATTTTATCGAAGAGGCTGGCGGCAAAGTGCTCGTGGCTCAAAACGGAGCCGAAGCCTTGGACATACTTTGTGGCGAAGCGGGCAAGCTAGTGGATGTCGTCGTTATGGACATATCGATGCCGATCATGGACGGCTATACCGCAGCGCGCAGCCTGCGCCAGCGCGGCTTTGATCGACCGATGATTGCTCTTACTGCTAACGCCATGCAAGGCGACCGCGAGAAGTGTCTCGAAGCTGGCTTCAATGATTACGCCACCAAACCTCTCGATCGTCGCGTCCTGGTCGAGACCATCAAGCGACAGTTGTAAGGCAAGTTTGTACTTGGATTGTCAAGCGATATGTGCTAGCCTTCTGGGTCCAAGCGTAGACTATCGCAAAAGAACGCCACCAGTGCTAATCACCCTAAGCCGATGGGCGCTAGCCCCGGTTGACCCAAATTGCCCGCAGGGCAACTAGCCGAAGCGAAAGACCTCGTGGAGCTTAGTGGCACTGGCCAATGATCGCGCTAACCGAACCGTTTAACCTTCGAGAACCGGGGCTAGCGCCCTGCGGCTTAGGTGGTTACGTTTCGATGCAGCCAATACTTTGGTGGCGTTCAGTAAGATGTCTCGATAAGATCCATCGGATAACGTGCTATCCATCGCACTGAGTTTCTAATGAGCTTGAACTTGCACACGCTGATTCCGTCCATGTTTACTCGCGTTCTGCGGGTAGCGTTGGCATGGGTGTGCGCTTCGGTAGCTGTGGGTGGCAATTCTGTTGACTGGCTGATCAGTCAATGCACTCCTATCGTTCATCAGTTGGTCCAGGTGGAGGAATCACCTGCGGAAGAGTTGCCCTCGGAAGGGCAATTCCCCATCGAACTTGAAGAAACAGACGAGTTTGTTGCGTCCTCTGCGCCATTGACCCGACGTCAGAAAGCAACCGTTCCAGGCGATCACTTTCGTGACAGGTCGATCTCTTTCAAAAGCGATGCCAATCGCGCAGCTTGTGGTGCGAGCACGGGCGTACAGCGTCGCCACAATGGTTGCGGCGCCATTTTGCGATGCTGAGTAGCCGGTGATTGAGCCAAGGCTTGCATGCGCATTTTCTCACTCTGACTTGCTACCCGAAACGATTGGGCAGTCAGATCTTTGGTCCGCTTCGAGAATCCAGGGCTAGTGCCCGGCGGCTTTGTTCACATTGATTGCGGAGTCGTCTCGTCATGTCACAAGTGATAACATCCACCCCGTCGACGGCGCCGCTGATTGTTCGCGATATAACTGCGGGTATTGTCGTATTCCTCGTCGCCTTGCCGCTGTGTTTAGGTATTGCGGTTGCATCCAACGCTCCGCCGTTTGCGGGAATCCTGGCCGGCATCGTTGGCGGCATCCTGGTGGGTATGCTCAGCGGCTCGCATACCAGTGTCACTGGTCCGGCTGCGGGGCTGACGGCTATTGTCGCAGCCGAGATCGCCACGCTGGGATCATTTGAGAAGTTTCTGGCCGCAGTCGTTTTAGCTGGCCTGATTCAGATTGCTTTGGGGGTCGCCAAGACTGGCTTCATTGCATCCTTTTTTCCGTCTAGCGTTATCAAAGGACTGCTGGCCGCGATTGGCCTGATACTCATACTCAAGCAATTGCCCTACTTGCTCGGTCACGAAGCGATGGGTGAGAACGCCTTTGAAGAGATGGCCAAGGAATCGGGTGGCCACGAAAAGTCTCATCAGAATCCTGTGGCATCGCTGCTGGAATTATTTTCTGGAACCTATCATGCTGGGCCGCTGATCATCGGGATCGTATCGCTGGCGATCCTCATCCTCTGGGATCGGATAAGTTCGTTGAAGAAATCGCTCATCCCAGCACCGCTAGTTGTGGTCATTGCGGCTGTCGCATTAGAAGCGCTGATGGAGCGTTTGGACCCGCGCTTGCACATCGCCTCGCAGCAGTTGGTCAACATACCGGTAGCCGAGAACCTTCGCGAGTTTTTTGGGTTCTTGCGTATGCCCGATTGGCGAGCATTGCAGGAGTTCGATGTCTATTTCGCGGGGGTGACGATTGCGATTGTGGCCACGCTGGAATCGATGTTGAACCTGGAAGCGGTGGATAACCTCGACCCGAGGCAACGCGTTTCGCCTCCCAATCGAGAACTCGTCGCTCAAGGGGTGGGCAACTTTGTCGCTGGGCTCGTCGGTGGCCTGCCGGTAACGTGTGTCGTCGTGCGCGGTACCGTCAACATTCATGCCGGCGCGGCCAGCAAGTTATCGGCGATTCTACACGGTTGCTTTCTACTGGCCTTTGTGCTGGGCTTGCCCCAAGCGCTGAACATGATCCCGCTCTCTTGCCTGGCAGCCATACTATTCATGACGGGATACAAACTGATCAACCCCAAGTTGATCGCCACGGTTGCTCGCGAGGGACGCGCGGTATTCATACCTTTTGTAACGACGGTGGTTGCCATCGTCTTGACCGATTTGTTGGTGGGAATATTGATAGGATTGGCGATCAGCCTGTTCTTCATTTTGTCCTCAAACACCAAGCGTCCGGTCCATATGATCATTGAGCAACACTTGGGAGTCTCGGTGCATCATCTCGAGTTGGCCAACCAAGTCAGTTTTTTGAGTCGGCCTGTGATCGAGAAAGCGCTGCGCGAGGTGCCTAAAGGAAGTCACGTTTTGCTCGATGCCCGGAACACGGACTACATCGATCCAGACATCGTCAGCTTTCTGCATGAGTTTCGCGACAAGACAGCCCCAGCTCTTGGTTTGCAGGTCAGCCTGAAAGGATTCGCTCACGGTCTGAAGCTGGACGATGAGCTGCGTTACATCGATCACTCGACGCGTGAACTGCAGCGCAGTGCATCGCCGGCACGGGTCCTCGCCTGGCTCAAGGAAGGAAACCAGCGATTTTGCAAGGGCGAAGGACTGTATCGAGACATTCGTCTGCAAGTCAATCAAACGCGTCAAGCGCAATTTCCTCTGGCCGTCATCATGACATGCATGGATGCGCGCACGCCCACGCAGATGGTCTTCGATATGGGAGTCGGGGACTTGTTGAACATCTCGCAAGCTGGAAACGCCTTGCTGGGGCCTCGCAATCTGGCGAGTGTCGAGTATGGTTGTGCTGTAGCCGGCGCGCGGTTAGTCGTCATCATGGGGCATCTAGGTTCCGCTGTTGTCGAAGCCGCCATAGCGCAGGCCTGCGATGACTCGAACTCATCCCAGTACGGGGAACACTTTGGACATATCGTCGATGACATCAGCAAATCGATGGACGCCACCATGCGTTCGCGTTTCAAAACTATGAACGACGATGAACGCAGGGCTTGTGTGGATAGAGTTGCGTACCAGCATGTGCTGAGGAATGTGCGCTCACTGCCTGAGTGCAGTCATACCATTCGTCAACTGCTGGACAATGGATCGATCGCCATCCTGGGTGCCATGATCGATCCTGGTACTGGTGCCGTTCAATTCCTTTCGGAATCGGCCATCGGAGATTCATTGACGGGCGAGTTATCCCAGTCGGCCACATTGAATTGAACTTATTACAAGCAGAGTCCTTTATGGCTGATCAAGCTTCTCACGAACGCTCGAACCAGTATCCGTTGTGGTCTGATGCATTGGCGGGTATGACACTGTTTATCGTGGCCATACCAGTGAGTATTGGTATCGCCAGCACGCTCGGCGTATCGCCCTATGCAGGATTGATCGCGGGTATTATTGGTGGCACGGTTGTCGGATGGATCAGTGGTTCGCAAACGAGTGTCAGCGGACCCTCGGCCGGATTGGCGGCGATTATCTTGACCGAGATCGCATCGCTCCGCGGTTTCGAAACCTTTCTTTTTGCCTTGTTGATCGCTGGGCTGTTTCAGATCGCTTTCGGCTGGTTCCGACTGGGCGAATTGGCTGCGTTTTTTCCATCGAGTGTCGTGAAGGGCTTGATTGCCGCAGTGGGTATCATTCTGATTCTCAAAGCCGTTCCGCATTTGCTGGGTCACGATACGGACCCGATCGGCGAGATGTCCTTCTGGCAGCCTGACCGGCAAACGACCTTCTCTGAGTTTCTCAAGATATCGGGTGATACACATTTCGGCGCAGCCACCATTGGGCTATTGTCCTTGTTTATTTTGGCCAGTTGGGAGTTCATCAAGGTTCCTCAAGTGCGCGCCATACCAGCGCCGCTCATCGTCATCACAGTTGGATGTGCGATGGGCATATGGCTGCGTCGATACGATGTGGGCTGGAGCGTTGAACCGTGGCACTTCTTTCGCGTGCCGACGCGCGAGCCGGTTGACGGTGTGCTCCAACCACTGCTAACTTTCCCGAGCCTGGCACAGATGGCCACACCGTCTCTGTACGGTTCGGCTCTACTGATTGCCGTCGTCGCTTCACTCGAGACGTTGTTGAATATTGATGCCGTCGATCGCCTGGATCCCGAACAGCGACATTCACCGCCTAACCGCGAGCTGATCGCGCAGGGCGTCGGCAACTTGCTTTGCGGTTTGATTGGTGGGCTGCCGATCACGTCCCGCGTGGTACACAGCGCCGTCAGTCTGGACGCGGGTGGCAAGACAAGACGCGCGACGATTATCCATGGCTGCTTGTTTTTGTTGTGTATCTTTTTGGTGCCCAACTATTTGAACTTGATACCGTTGTCTTGTATCGCGGCCATACTTTTATGGACGGGCATCAAAATGGCGAGACCATCGCTCTTTCGCGAGATGTGGTCTGAGGGCAGGAGTCAATTCATACCGTACCTGGTCACGGTAATCGCCATCGTCTTCACGGAGAAGATCATCGGTGCCACCATCGGCTTATGCGTCGGCATCGGCTTTATCTTGAATAGCAACTTGCGGAGGCCGCTGAAGAAGTTTTATGAGAAGCACATCTCGGGTGAATTGACGCGTATCGAACTGGGCAGCCAGGTTAGCTTTCTCAATCGCGGAGTTTTCGACAAAACATTGCGCGAGACCAAGCCGGGGTCGCATATTCTGCTGGACGCTTCCCGCACAGAGTTCATCGATCCTGACATTCTGGCTCTCATTCGCGAATACCGCGAGAAGACCGCGCCGAAATACGGTATTGAAGTCAGCCTGCGCGGCTTCAAGTCGAAGTACAGCCTCGATGACGAAACGCGTTTCATTGACTATTCGACGCGCGAACTGCAGCAAGAACTCAAGCCTGCCGAAGTGCTGCAGCTCTTGCAAGAAGGCAACCGTCGATTTCAATCAGGACAACAACTGTTTCGCGACCGTTCGACCCAGCTTGCCACTGCAGCTCAAGGGCAGTTTCCGTTTGCGGCCATCTTGAGCTGTATTGATTCGCGTGCACCAGTGGAAACGATTCTGGACCTGGGGCTGGGTGACGTGTTTAGCATCCGCATCGCCGGCAATGTCGTGGGTCCCAAGGTTCTCGGTAGTCTTGAATACGCTTGCAACGTCGCTGGCTCGAAGCTGATCGTGGTGCTCGGTCATACCAAGTGCGGTGCGGTGACTGCATCGGTCAATTTCACCAGCCAGGGACTGGATCCGGAACAAGCGACCGGCTGCAGCCATCTGGACGCAATCGTCAATCGTATTTCTCAGTCGATTGGCACAGAAAACCCAAAATTGATTCCAGCGGTCGGATCGCTCGAACATGAATCGTTCGTCGAAAGCGTCACCCGCCAAAACGTTTTGCATTCGATCGAACAAATCGTCTCCGAAAGTCCAGTCCTGAGACGCATGGCGGAATCCGGTCGCATCGGTTTAGTAGGCGCAGTGTACGATGTATCCTCCGGCAACGTAGAATTCTTTTCCGAACACGCCGTCGGGCTGAAGAGCTGAGTGCCAATAGGTAGTGGATGCTGTTAAGCATCCACTGCTCAGCGGATTAACAACGTTCGTTACTCCGGTGCAGAGGATGTTTAACAACATCCACTACATCCTTGGCAGCGGATTTTTAACAGCATCAACGACGCTCGTGGCAGAGGATGTTTCACAACATCCACTACGGTCTTTGACGAAAAATTGAAATGAGAGGGATGAACTCGTGAGCGATAAGCGTAGACGCATTGGAATCCTGACCGGCGGGGGCGACTGCCCTGGTTTGAACGCGGTGATTCGCGGCAGTGTTAAAACGGCGATCAATTTGGGCTACGAAGTGGTGGGGTTCCTGCGCGGGTTCGAAGGACTCGTCGAGCCGGTGTCGACCATGCAACTGGATCTGGTCAACACCTTTGGCATCCTCGATCAAGGTGGCACGATACTAGGATCTACCAATCGCGGCCGTTTCTCAGCGAAAGTTGGTATCGACGAGAAACGTGGGCTGGATCGCGACTTACTTGCACAAGTCCAGCGGACAATCAAAGAGCTAGAGATTGACGGGCTGATTTGCGTGGGCGGTGACGGCTCGCTGTCGATTGCTTTAGAGATGCACAACTATGGCATACCTGTGGTAGGTGTGCCCAAGACGATCGATAACGATCTGCGTTGCACGGCTTTCAGTTTCGGATTCGATAGCGCGGTGGCTTGCGCGGCCGACGCGTTGGATCGCTTGCACACAACTGCAGCCAGCCATGAACGCATCATGGTGCTCGAAGTCATGGGACGTCACACCGGTTGGATCGCGTTGCACGCGGGTATTGCTGGCGGTGGTGACGTGATCCTGATTCCAGAGATCGAATGGACCTACGAAAATGTTTGCGCCAAGATCGTACAGCGACGGCAGATGGGCAAGCGTTTCACGTTGGTGGTGGTCGCCGAAGGCGCTCATCCGCCCGGTGGCGGACTCGTAACGCTGGACGGTGCCAGCAAGGATCGCCAGGTGCGCTTGGGCGGGATCGGGCAACAAGTGGCTGATGAAATTCAGAAGCGGCTGGCCTGCGAAACGCGTTGTGTCGTGCTGGGCCATTTGCAACGCGGCGGTTCGCCAACTTATTTTGATCGCATGCTGGCTACGCAGTATGGCGTGCACGCGGTGCGATTGATCGAAGAGCGACGATTCGGCGATATGGTCTGCTACGATCCGCCCGAGATCAGCAGCATCCCAATTGCGCGGGCTGTCGATCGCTTATCGACGGTCGATCCCCAAGGGTCAGCCGTTGTGGCAGCCCGCGGGCTGGGCGTGAGCTTCGGTGATCTGCCGCAGTTCGTCAATCCGTTTCCGGACTCGCAAGTCACGGCGGTTACCCATGCCGAGCAGTTCAACGCCACGCTGGAGAACTGGTCTGTGATCGAAGCCGACAGCGAATAAGCCTGACAAAAAACGAGAGACTTCAGCTCACCGTCGGCCCTGTGCCGAATGGCGTGGACTTAAGGCTTATCAAGGCACCTGAGTCATGATGAGTATTTTTTGTCCTTTAATTTTTTGTCCGATCGGTTATCTGACAAAAAATTGAGTGACAGGAAATGAACAGCGAGAAACGCTTAAGTTCACGCCATTCAAGCCCAGTGGAGAGCTAAAGTCGGTCAGTTACTGCGTTAGCTTTTTGATGCGGTTGACGGTATCTTTGGCCCAGGGTTTGTCGGCGTAGAGTTCGATGATGTTGCGGTAGAACGAGGCCAGCTTTTCTTTCGACATTTTGGTTTCGGCATCGCGAATGACGGCTTCCAGTTCTGCTGCGGATTGGCTGGTCAGAGTTACCTGCCGAGCGCCTATCGTCTCGCGCGCATACTTGGCTGCATCGACCAGGCGACGATCTTCCTTGGTCAAGTCCGCGGCATGATCGTATACGTCGATAAACGCATCGAGCTTCTTGGCCGAGTCCGGTGAGTTGTTATCGATGGCGTCGAGGCAACTGGAAAAGCCTTGTTCGACAGCGGTGAGCTCTTTCATGCTCAGTCGTCGTTTGGCTTTGATGAAACGCACCAATCGAAGATAGTCCACTTCTTCGATCAAATGCCGGGCTTCCTCGCTGCGCGGATCGCTCGGAAAACGGTCGACCATTTCCTGCAACGTGTCATATACCGCGCTCAATTCCGAATCATCGCCCGATTCGGTCGCGAGAGTAATCTCTTTGTAAAGCTGATCGGCAGTGCGCGGTTGCAACGCGTACCAACCTACACCAAGCGTAACAAGCAACACGACGATCATGGCAGCGATGGATACGTACTGTAACCAAGCGCTGGTCGACACCGGGTCGTTTGGAGAACTGCCGAGTTTGAATTTATGCGCATCCGCCTCGGTCACCGTGGTAAAGTGCGTCGCTCGCGATGGCAGTTCGTGTTCGCTGGATGGTAGCACCGAATCGAAGGTCTCGGCGGCGTGCGATGGCACATCGACTGACATCTGCGCCTCGGATGCTTTGAATTTCGTCGGCCCTGACACCAGGCGCTTGATCTCTGACTCGGATGCAATGGCCGTTGGCTGATCCTGATTGGACTGATGGCCAGTCGCTTTTAACTCTTCATCGTGTTCATCATTCAAGTCGATCGATGTGAGTTCTTTGCCAATCGTTTCGCTGGTTGGTCGATCAGGACTGTGCATTTCGAGCTTGGAGTTCTGAGCTCGCGTTCGATCGCTTTCGATTTTTGCAATGGCTTGTTGGATCGCTTTCAATCGATTGCCGATAACCAAGGCGGTGGGCGGTCGCTTGGATGGATCCTTTTCGAGCATCTCCGCAATCAGCGCATGCAAGTCCGCCGGAGCGTCGGGCGCATAGGGAGTTGAATCGGGCGGTGGCGAGTAACGTACAGCGTACAGAACCTCGGGCACGCTTTTGCCGGCAAAGGGCGCTCGACCTGCCAACAGCGCATACATCACGCTACCTAAACTGTAGAAGTCGCTGCGGACCGTGACACCTTTGCCTTCAGCTTGCTCCGGTGGCATGAAGTCGGCTGTGCCAATGACGCTACCCTCAGCCGTCATTTCAGTCGACCCGAACAGCTTGGCAATACCAAAGTCGGTCAGCTTGACATGGCCATCGCGCGTGAGCATCAAGTTTGCGGGCTTTAGGTCGCGATGCACAATGCCAATGTCATGTGCATGCTTGAGGGCCGCTGCCACATCGATACCAATCTCGATGACCTCGGTCCAATCGAGCCGCTTATGTTGACGCAGATGATCTTGCAGCGAGTGACCGTCGACGAATTCCATCGAGTAAAACAGCAAGCCCTGCTCTTCGCCAAAGCCGATAGCTTTGACGATGTTGGGATGCGTCAAGCGCGTGATGGTCTCGACTTCAGCAGCGAATCGCCGACGAAAGCGCATCTGGTTGGCCACGCTCGGAGCGATCACTTTGATCGCCACCAACTCACCCGAGCGCGCATGGCGGCCTTTGTAAACCGTGCCCATGCCGCCACGACCCAGTATGCCTTCTACCTTGTAGGGTCCCAAGTATTCAAACTCTTGCTTGTCCATGGAACACCTCTGCGGGAGAATCGTCTGCAAAACGCAGGGCTGCTTCAGCCTGCCGATACGGCCAATCCATATTTTACTAGTGTATCTCGAAGCGATTCTTTTTGCTTGTTATCCAGCGGTGTCATCGGCAACCGCAACTCGCCCGTATCGCGGCCAAGCATGGCCATGGCCGCCTTGACCGGAATCGGATTGGTCGCGAGTCCCAACATATCGCGGCAAAGCGGGAAGAGTCGATGGTGTAGCGTCCTGGCTCGGTTATAGTCGCCAGCCAAGGCGGCATCGACCATCGAGATAATATCTTCGGGCACAATGTTGCCGGCGACCGAGATGACTCCCTCCGCTCCGACGCTCATCATCGGTAACGTCAAACTGTCATCGCCGCTGAGCACCGTCAAATTGGTAGTGTTGAGGATTTGCGAACATTGATCCAGCGAGCCAGTGGCTTCCTTGACCATCGTGATGTTCGGAATATCTGCCAGGCGCGCGATCGTCTCGGGCTCGATGTTTTTCCCCGTGCGTCCTGGAATGTTATAAACGCAAATGGGCAGGCCAACATCTTCGGCAATGGCTTTGAAGTGCTGGTAGAAGCCTTCTTGCGTCGGCTTGTTGTAGTACGGTGCGACCTGCAACGAAGCATCAGCCCCTTCCTTCTCGGCCCAGCGCGTCAATCGCAGAGCTTCAGCCGTGCTATTGCTGCCGGTACCGGCCATGACTTTGATCCGTCCAGCCGCAATCTGAACTACGTCGGCGATCACTCGCTCATGCTCTTCGTGCGACAGAGTCGGCGATTCGCCCGTCGTACCAACCGGTACCAGGCAACGTGTACCTGCTGCAATCTGAAAATCAACTTGTTCGCGCAGCTTCTCGAGATCCAAACGTCCATCGCGCAGCGGCGTAACAATCGCAACAGACAAGCCTCGATACTCGGAACCTTTTCGCGTGCTCATTACTCGTTCTCAGGAAGGGGAAAGTTGTAAGTTGTAGGTGTAAGGTGTAAGGTTTTACTATCACAACCCGACGCGTAAGCGAGGAGCGGCATTAGGAAGTTCACCATCGGATAAGCTGCTCTCGCCCGATGTGCAAGGTTACACGCAGCAGGCGAGAGTATCTGTTTCCTGTAGTGATAAACCTCAGTGCCGCTCCTCGCTTACGCGTCGGGTTGTGATTGTGTGGATCGGTTTCAGGATAGCCGGGCGGCTTCGATGAGTCGTTTCATTTCGGTGACGGCGCTGGCAAAGCCTACGAAGATGGCTCGGGCTACGATGCTATGCCCAATATTCAGTTCGTCCATATGTTCGATGGCGGCTACCGGGCCGACGTTGTGATAGTTTAATCCGTGACCAGCATGCAACTGCATCCCGAGTTCAATAACTTGTTTGCCGGCGGTGACCAAGCGTTTAAGCTCGTTTTGCTGCGCCGGGCCGCGTGCGAGTGCGTAGCTGCCGGTATGCAGTTCGACGTGACGCACGCCAAGTTTATGTGAGGCTTCGATTTGCTGCGGATCGGGATCGATAAACAAGCTGATCTCGATATCGTGTTGACGCAGAGCATCGACGGCGCGGCGTACGCGGTCAGGGTCCGACACGACGTCCAGACCGCCTTCGGTGGTCACTTCTTCGCGTCGCTCCGGCACGAGCGTCGCCTGGTGCGGCTTGACTTCGCACGCGATACGAACCACTTCGGTATCGCAGGCTAATTCGAGGTTCAAACGGGTGGCTACGGTTTGCCGAAGGATGTAGAGATCTCGGTCTTGGATATGTCGTCGATCTTCGCGCAGGTGAACCGTAATGAGGTCGGCACCAGCTTGCTCAGCTAATCCTGCCGCCAAAACGGGATCGGGTTCGTAGGTTCGCCGCGCTTGCCGAATCGTGGCTACGTGATCAATGTTGACGCCCAACTGCGCCATGGATGCTCCAAAGGAAATCGGGACCAAGTGACTCTGACAAGAAATTCAATGACCAAAAATATGCTGTCCCGCAAATTTATGTCAGGGGACTACCGAGTTTATCAGAACCCCGCCATTTCAACCAGCGCACGGTGCGGCGTTGCAGCGACTGGGCGATGGAAATAAGATAGGCGATGCCCAATTAATACGAGCGATCCGCAAATCTTGCCACTCGCCACCAACACAGCTTTCATCGGAGTGCCGCTAATGACCAGCCCTATTGAACGACGTCGATTCCTGCAACTGTCCGCAGCCACGGCCGCTGGCCTGGCCGTCAGCGGCAATGCACTGGCACAAGAAGCCAAGGGCAAGAATCAGCAACAAAAAGGCAACGGCCAAAACAAGCCGCCCATTTTCAAGATCTCTTTGGCCCAATGGTCACTGCACAATACGCTCTTCAAAGGCAAACTGGACAATCGCGACTTTGCCAAGACTGCCAAGACTGAGTTTCAAATCGGTGCGATCGAGTACGTCAATCAATTCTTCAAGGACAAAGCTGAAGATAAAGCTTACCTGGCCGAACTGAAAGAACGTCAAGAAGAACACAAGGTTCGCGCGTTGCTGATCATGATCGACGGCGAAGGAGCTTTGGGCGACGTCGACGAAGCCAAGCGAAAGCAAGCTGTCGAGAACCACTACAAGTGGGTGGAAGCAGCCAAGACACTCGGTTGCCACTCGATTCGCGTGAACGCGCAAACTTCCGAAAAGGATTTTGAACAAGCCAAGAAACTGGCCGCTGACGGCCTACGCAAGCTGAGCGAGTTTGCGGCTGAACGTGAAATCAACGTGATCGTCGAAAACCATGGCGGGCTGAGCTCCAATGGCAAGTGGCTTTCCGAAACGATCGCTCTAGTGGGATTGAAGAATTGTGGTACTCTACCCGACTTCGGCAACTTCTACGATTACGACCGCTACCAAGGCGTCACCGACCTGATGAAGTATGCCAAGGGCGTTAGCGCAAAGAGCTATGATTTCGATGCCGAAGGCAACGAGACCAAAATCGATTACGCGAAGATGCTCAAGATTGTCGTCGATGCCGGCTACAATGGCTTCGTCGGAATCGAATACGAAGGCAAGGGCGACGAATACGAAGGTATCCGCGCCACCCGCAAGCTGCTGATGAAAGTTCGCAAACAGATGACACCTGCGTAACTCCCATAGGGAGTAAGCGAAAGCCTGGCTTGCGCACTCCAAAGAAAGACCATCAATGACTATTACGATGTCGCTCGAGTACCTGCTACTCTACTTGCCATTACTAGTGGCAGTATCGTGCGTGATTGGCGCTACGCGTCATGAACGCAAAGACTTGGTGCTCGAGCAGACTCGCAAAACTGCGGTGTGGATCACCAGTTTTATGCTGATGATCTACGCCGTATTGCAGTTGGTTTCCTGGTCGATCTGAAGTTTCCTGTCCGATAATCTGACAGAAAAATTACGAGACAAAAACAAAGGCTTACTTCACCTTTAGCTCGCCGGGCATGAGTGCCCAGGCAGTGGGTACTCCGTCTTGGACGGACAAAGCTTGTTTGATCAGGGTTTGCGTAGCTCGAAGATCGAAGCCTTGCTTGACCAGCGTTCGAAAGCCAGTGGAGGCGAACAGTTCTCTGACTTCCACATCATTGCTTTCCTCTTCACCCAACAGATCGAGTAAGTCGAGACCTGTTTTGACGACCGGGCGATGGATCACTTCGTATTTGTCGAGCTTGGCTTTTTTGGCCACCGCAGCCAGGCAATCATCCAGACCGCCAATCTCGTCGACCAGTTTATGAGCTTTGGCTTGAGTGCCTGACCAAACGCGGCCGCCGGCCAGGTCGTTCAGCGTTTCGATCGACAGTCCGCGGGATTTGCTGACCAGTTGCAGGAACTTCTTGTAAACATCATCAATGAAGGTCTGATGCATCTTGATGTCTTGCTCGCTCCATGCTCGATCGATCCCGTCGCTCTTGGCCGTATCGTCCAGGGCGATGGCTTCGACATGAATGCCGATGCGTCGGAACAACGAACCCATGCTCAGTTGGAGGGAAAAGACACCGATCGAACCGGTGATCGTGCCCTTCTCGGCGTAGATGGGTTGCCCTATGCAACTGATCCAGTAACCACCAGAAGCGGCCATCTCACCCATCGAGATGATCGTCGGTTTTTTGTCCGACAACTCCACCAAAGCGCGACGGATAGCTTCGCTGGCCGTCGCACTGCCGCCTGGCGAGTTGATGCGCACGACAACGGCCTTGACCTTTTCGTTGCTGATCAATTCTTCAATGGCCTTGACCGTCGGACCAGAGACGATGCTACCGGCGATTCTTTTTTGCCATCGACAATCGCACCGCTCATGTGCAGGACGGCGATAGTGCCTTCTTTGATGGTGGCCGTTGGCTTTTTCTCACCTGCCATGATGCGTCCCATCAATTCGAACATCGACATCTCGCGGCGCGGCGGTGCTTTGGGCTTGGTCCATTCCAGTTTTTTGCCGATCATTTCATCGATTGTGGTTCGCATAGAGCCATACGGAGCCAATCGATCGACCAGCCCTTTGGACAGCGCCTCTTCGGGTAGCAGCAGTCGCTTCTTCTGCAATTCGCGCACGGCTGCCACGGTCAAGCCTCTGCCCTTGGCGATGCGATCCACTCGCGCATCGTTGATCGAAGCCAACATCTCCAAGTAATGATGACGGAGGTGATCGCTCATTTGCGGATTCAGATAGGGCTCGACGGCGCCTTTGAAATCGCCAGCGCGAACAACCGACGCTTGCACCCCGAGCAAGTCCATGGCATCGCGATAGAACATCGACTGCATCGAGCTGCCGGGCATATCGACACCACCAAAATCACCCAAGACGATCTCATGGCAACAGGCCGCTAAAGCCAACTGGGTGTTGCCAGGGTTTTCGAGCCAGGCAATCAAATGCTTGCCTGCGGATTTAAGCTTGTCGAACCGCCGAGTGACTTCGTCCAACTGGGCTGGGTTCATATCGATGCCGGCACCGGATAGATCCAGCACCACATGCGACACCTTCTCTTCTTTACCCACGCTTTCGAGATAGTCGCACAGCTTATAAAACGATTTCTGCTTCAGTGAATCACCACCCAGCAACAAGGTAGTTGGATCCAATCCCATGGGTTGAACCAGGTCCACATATTGACCACTTAACTCAAGCAACCGAATCGTGGGCGCGCTCTTATCCGCAGGCTTTTCAGCGCTCTTGGCGCTGCGTCGCTCGCGCGATTTTTCGGTAGCAGAACTCTTGGCTTCTGCATTCTTCTCCGCTGACGCGTCAGTCGATGCAGTACGCTCGGGTGCAGGCGGGTTACCATCAGTGGGTTTCGCTGCTTCTTTTTGAGCAGATGCAATGTGAGCCATGCTTGCAAAGCCAAGCATACAGATGGTAAAGAGTAACTTGCAAAAGTACATGAGCTTTCAGACTCCGAAAAGTTATGCATCAGTTAGCTTGTCCAGTATAGCTAATATAGCGGCGCTTCAACGTGTCTCCGCACATGGCTCGAAGTTCCCGGTAGCAGCGGGCTGGCGCAAGGCTGGTCGAGTGCGGGGGATAGGTAAGTGTCCAAGCTAGCTGCGAGCGAGCATGGTGAAAATACCGCTGTACGCCGCTGGGGAAATTAAAGGTATTTGCAAAAAAAGTGGCGATAATGCGCCAGATCGCCCCTAAAGATGGTGACTTAGGGTGGACTGGTCCACTATAGTAAAGATAGCAAGTCGGGGTCGACGCTAAATGCTCATGACGAGGTTCAGCAAATTTTCTAGTCTCGGCGGAACTAGGATTGCTCATCGAGATTTACTTAGAAAGATTCCGATACCAGTTGTGTCACAAATTCCCATTCGTTCTTTTGCAGGGTTGCAAGGATGAGGCCCGGACGCCAGTTTTCACCCATTTACTAAAGAGACTTGGCAAGCGGTAACCAATCAAGCGCGCAACGCTTTGGTCCGCAAAGAGTATTGTGCCGAGCAGTCGCGCATTGATTCGATGCGTTATGTCTATTTGTCTCAAGAGACTGAGACATCTTTTGGTCGTCAGATATGGTTCTTTGAAGCCATCGGTGTTGATCCCGTAGGTAAGCAACATCGGCTCTACGGAGCCTTGGAGTTTTCGGTGCAGTTCGGCTTGATGGAGCCGTGTAGAGCCGCATTGATGGAAGACCCTGCACACAGGCAGCGATTCCTGCATGGCTTGATCGAACCGGTACCGATGGATCCATGGAGTGCACCATCTACGAAAGTATTGGTTCACCTAACCTTCGCATCGGTAGCCATCATCGCCTCCGTCTGGGCCCTAACCATGGCCTCCTGCCTGCTGGATTTGCAGTAAGCTTCCATTTTTTGTCGATTCATTTTTGTCAGACCGGACAGAAAATGAGGGACAAAAAAAGATTAAGCTCCGCGGGCGGCTTTTAGAACTTCGCGGAGTTGGAAGATGCGGCTGGCGTGGGTTTCGGTAGGATCTAAGACGGCGTAGACGATTTGCTGTTGATAACATTGGATCATCAGCCCGAGCAGCTCGCGCTGCGAGGGATGGATGACGTTGCAAGTGCGCCCGACCAGGCTGTGTGCATACGCATCTGCTTTTGCCTGGTTTGAGAACAGCGCTAACGCAGCTGCTGCGGGTTCATTCAGCTGCCATAAAGCCACTTGGCTGCCATCGATTGCGACTACCCAAGGTTGAAGTTCGTGATCATTCATTTCAGCTTGCCGTAACCGCCACCGCCGGGCGTTTGTATTTCGATTGATTCGCCTGCCTGCAGCTGAAGATAACATGCTGAGGGCAATTCGTGTCCCACGCCTTCGACATCGATGCGAATATTCCGTCCCGCAGCTCCAGGCTCACCTCCGGCCAGACCATAGGGGCGATTCTCACCACGGCGGGAGGTTAACAGCGACAGCGACACTGGTTCGAGAAACTCAATGCGCCTCACCACGCCATCTCCACCGCGGGATTGCCCTTGTCCGCCGCTGCCGCGACGAAGGCCAAAATGCACCAGTCGCGCAGGATACCTGGCTTCGAGAACTTCGGGATCGGTTAGCCGAGTATTGGTCATGTGCGTATGCACCCCAGATGCGCCATCACGATCGCGGGTTGCGCCGGCACCACCGCAAATGGTTTCGTAGAAACCAAAACGATCATTGCCGAACAGCAGATTGTTCATCGTGCCCTGCGAGGCCGCCGCTGCTGAGAACGCACCTAACAAACAATCGACGACGCGCTGGGATGTTTCCACATTGCCCGCCGCCACGGCTGGGCTATCGACCAGATGCGTGGCTGGCCGCGGATTGAGGATACCTTCGGGTATCTGCAAATCGATCGCAGCCAGCATGCCCTCGTTCAGCGGCAGATCATCGGCGATCAAACATCGAAGCACATAAATCACCGCAGCCGTGACAATAGATGGATTGGCATTGAAGTTCGCTGACGAAGTTGGGCCAGTGCCCGCGAAATCGATCACCAAGCGATTCTCTTTTGTCGGTTGGATGCGAACACAAATCGCAGTGCCATCGTCCATACGATCCTCGAACTGCCGCGTCTCGTCAGGCAAAGTGGCAATGAAATTGCGAACGCGTTCCTCGGCAATTCGCAACACAGATCGGCTCAACCGTTCCACCTGTGGCCAAGTAAAGCTGCTGGCAAGATCATAGATCAATTGACCACCGCGCACGTTGGCAGCCAGTTGTGCTCGCAGGTCAGCCAGGTTCTCTTCAATGTTGCGTGGCGGCCACTGGGCTGCGTCGAGCATATCGCGCAGCGGTTGAAGCTCGGCGCATTGCTCGGCTGACATGCGCAGCAACGGAATGATTGCACCTTCATCACCCAGTCGCGTGGCTGTAACGCACATGCTGCCTGGTGCCACACCACCGATATCCGCGTGATGTGCGCGATTGGCTACGAACATGGCAGGCTGGAACTCGCCCGGCGCATAGATGCCGCTGATAACGGTGACATCGGGCAAATGCGATCCACCTGAGTAAGGATCGTTGGTCACAACGACATCGCCGGGCGATAGATCTGGGTAGCGAGCCATGGCCGCGCGCACGGTTGAACCCATCGCACCCAAGTGCACCGGCACATGCGGCGCGCTGGCCAGCATGCGTCCGCTGGCATCGAAGATAGCGCAGCTGAAATCGCGGCGCTGTTTCACGTTAACGCTCAGGGCCGTTTGTTGAAGCACCAGTCCCATCTGGGTCGCAATGGCTGCCAAGCGCCCAGCAAACACGGCTTCGGCGACCTGGTCGACGGTTGATGCTGTTTCCGAGGCTGCATTGGTATCCGCGAGAACAGGATCAACTGTCTTGCGACTAACGATGCGCGAGATCAAGAGCGTTCCGTCGGAAGCGGCATCGGCCTGCCAGCCTGGTTCGATGACCAATGTTGAGCCTGGGCTCAAGACGATCGCGGGCCCGACCAAACGCATGCCGAGGTTAAGGTCCTCGGGACGATAGTAGGCAATCGGCAATTGAGCGCCGCGCATCGATAATGTGTGATTCGGCTGTAAGGACAGAGTTCTGCTGTGCAGTTCGCTCGCCCAGTGAATCAACATGCGCTGATTGGAGCGGCGAGTCACCGAGCGGCGAATAGCCACTACTTCGATGGCTCGATTCTCACGCGCGTAACCGTAGCGTGCGCGATGCAAGTTATGAAACTGATTCGTCAGTTCGTCAACGGTCGCGCGCGATGGCCAATCAATAGTCAAGGCAGTATCGGTGCCCGTGTATCGCAACTGTAGCGATACATTGCGATCGATCAAACTAAACTCTTCGTCCGTCTGAGCGGCCACTTCCCAATCTTCAACCATGTTTTCCAAGAACGATTGAGTCTGCGCATCCATCAAAGACAAATCGACCTTGTCCAGTAACTCATAGACAGGCATGGCAGCATCGCGTCTCTGCGCGGCTAGCCCCATACCAAGCGCGCTCAGCAGCCCCGCTTCGTGCGAATGAATGATGCGATCAATGCCCAATAAGTCGGCTATCTCACAAATGTGTTGACCAGCAGCACCACCAAAGCCAACCAAGGCATGCTCGCGTGGATCCGCGCCCTGCGCGATCGATATGCTGCGTACGGCTTCAGCCATCTGATTCGCAGCGATCGCGCGCAGTCCGTCGGCCAGCTCTTCCAGTGAGGCAAAGCGTTTATCGACTTGCGCGAGCTCGCTGTTCAATTCATCGAGACGTTGCTTGATCGACGGTATGTCCAGCGGAAAGGGAAACTGATGTTGCGGCAATCTTCCCAAGAATACGTTGAGGTCCGTAATCGTCAGCGGTCCGCCTCTGCCATAACAAGCTGGTCCGGGCATGGCACCAGCGCTCTGCGGGCCGACGCGCAAACTGACTCCGTCAAACCAACAAATGGAACCGCCACCCGACGCCACAGTTTCGATAGGTAGAGTGGGTGTCAGTATGCGCACGCCAGCTTTTGTTGATTCGTACTCAAGACCTTGATCGGGCGCGGTGCGGCACGTGTCCGTACTTGTACCACCCATATCAAGACCAATTAACTTGGGGATGCCCGTGGCTTCGGCCATGGCTCGTAGCGCGACCACACCACCGGCTGGTCCTGACAGGATGCTATCCTTGCCCGCCATATCTTGCCACTGGACCAGTCCGCCCGCGCTGGTCATCACTTGCAACTGGACTCGACCAGCACCACCAAATTGATCAGCTAACCGCGCCAGGTAACTGCGCACAATCGGACCAAGATACGCATCGACGACCGTCGTGCGCGCGCGAGCTACGATTTCAATCAGCGGCGCAAGTGCGCTGGAGCGACTTATGTGCTCAAAGCCGACTTCGCGCGCCCAGCGCTCGATGCGCAGTTCATGTTCCGGGTGACGATAGCTGTGCATCAAGCAAATGGCCAGCGACTCGCATCCCGATTCAAGCGCCGATTGCAACGATTGCTTGGTGCTGGCTTCATCCAATTCGACGAGCACATTACCGCGTGCATCCAAACGCTCGATGACCGGAATCGTCAAGGCGTCCAGAGCTTCATCGCGTTTGATTGCCAATTCAAACAGGTGTGGTCGCGTTTGATCGCCAACCAGCAGCAGGTCTTCGAGAGAGCGAGTGATGGCCAGAGCCACCTTCGCGCCGCGCCGGGTCAACAATGCGTTTGTGCCGCGCGTGGTACCCATGCGCACGATCAGCTTGGGCAGTGCCCGTTGCAACGGACATTTTAATAAGCGCCGAACCGCCAACACCGGCGCTTCGATCCCGGCATCGAGTTCAAAATAGGCGGGGTGCTTGCGAAGAAAAGGGGCGTCGAATTTCAGGCGACCTTCGGCCGCTGCAAAACCGATCACTTTGAATTCATCGACAAGTTTGCGCTCAGCATCGTAACAACGCAGGCTGGCGCCGATCCAAAAACTCTCGGCATCATCGCCTAGCTCTGGCGCCGTGGCCAGAGCCGGATCGTCCGTCGGAGTCAGCCCGATCGGCACCAGGCCAGTGGAAAGTACTTTGATGCGCCGGCGTGGCCCTTTGGCTGGTGCCAGGTAACAATCGGTAAACGTGCCACCGACATCGATCCAAGCTTGATCGATGCCCGCTGATAAAGCTGATGTATTAATGCTGTTCACAGTTGGTACAAAAGTCGCGTGACCAAGAACAAGTCTGTCACTACATTTTGGTCAGTTCTTCCCGAACACTTGTACCATTGAGCTTAACGCCAGTTCGGATCGCCGGATAGCCAGTAAGCCAGGCGCGTTGGTGTATCGGCCGAGCGTGGCTCCAGTTCAGCGAGCAATTCATCGACCGTACTGCGTTGTTGCGGGCTGAGCGGACCACCGCGCAATTGTTCGAGCGGTATTTGAGCAGCCAATCCGGTTTCGCGAAGTTTCTGTTTGGCCAACTCGCGCACGCGTCGATCCGCTGAATCGAGTTCGGCGATCGACTGGGCCAGTTCGTGTTTGGCGGCGCTGCCGCGTTCGATAAAGCCACGCATACGCTTGGCCGCTGCCAGCGCGCGCGGCAAGTCCCAAGACGAGTTCAGTCGCACGAGCGATGGCAAGACATACTGAGTGAACTCAGGCGAGTTTTGTTCCGTCATGTGCCAAAGCGTTAACCCAGTCAACTTGATCGGCTGCTTGTTAACCCCCGTAATGCAAACCAGGATCGGTTGGCGAGGGCGTTGAGTGTACTGGATGACCGTCGGTGGTTGAGTAGTCAACAGCTCGCGCGTCCATTCAGCTCCGACCAAAGCATCGACATTAAGCGACCACTTCTCTTGTGGATCCGCATAACTCAACTTGACTGTCAAGCGTTTATCTTGAGTCGTGACGTGCAACGAGCGCGAACAGGCTTGAGGCGCTTTGCCGCCAGGCCAGTCGAATTGTTCGTGCTTGCGCATAATGTGAAAACGATCGGGCACCAGGCGAATTCTACCCAACGCGATCTCCAGCTCCGCTGCATCGCGGGGCAGGACCTCGGGTTGTTTCACCTGTGAACCACTGGCTCCTGGCGATGAACCATCATCGTCAGTGCATGTGACATTGCATGTGCCAGCGCATGGTTGGGTTGCGGCTGTTTGAGCAAACAACGCAGCCTCGTGATGGACATTCAGTCCAGCCCAACCGCTGCACAACCAGACGGCGATCAGCGCCGCAGATGAATTTTGAGAAACGAAACGCACGGCAACCTCCCTGTCAGGAGACCGCTAGCGCTTGGAGACGACGAGCCGCAGGGGAAACAACTCTCGCCGGACCGCTGGCTAGCGGCTCAGATGTTTCTGAAACGAGATTTCTTTGGGCTGCACCAGCCAAAGTTATCGTCAATCTTCCTTGACGTTGCACTACCAAATCCTCTATTAACTCAACATTCCCGAAAAGACTTTTCTCGGCGATGTGCTAGCATTTTCCGTGTAGTGCACTGCCTGACTCGATTTGAAGTAAGTATTTTCACCAGTGTCTGAGCCAACCATACTTCGATTTGCCCAAACTGCACGGCGACGAGCTGACGATCCGATTGTGATTTCGGGCGTAGGTATCGCATCCAGTTTAGGCGGTAGTCGCGAGACGGTCTGGCAAAACATTCAGACGGGACAGAGCGGAGTGCGTTTGACGCGCGAGAGCGATAACATCGGCCCGTTGCGTTTGCCATGCGCTATGGCCGATTGTCTGCCGCCCGAGCCCCCTCATCAGCAATCGCTTAAATCGATTCGCTTGTGCCGCACGGCGGCTGCTGAAGCACTTGATGATGCTGACATCGACTGGCGAACGATCGATCGCAACCGTTTCGCATGTAGTGTCGCAGCTCAGTTCGGCGATATCGGTTACTTGTACTTGGATCAGGAACAGCGCCAGGCCGATCCCAGTCAACTGGCACATGCATGGCATCAGCAGTTCTTGCCCAGTTCCATCAGCGACTTTGTGGCGGGTCACTTCGGGCTGCATGGTCCGCGTTTGTGTTATGCCACTGCGTGCGCTAGCGGAGTTGTCAGCCTGCTGGCTGCAGCTCGCATGATCGAAGAGGACCAGGCCGACATGGCTTTGGCCGGTGCTGCCGATGCAGTTACCGAAATCATCTTGACGAGTTTCTATCGCATGGGCGTGCTGGCTCAAGGCGATGACCCGGCTCGAGCTTGTAAGCCATTCGATCGACATCGCACTGGTTTTGTGATGGGTGAAGGCGCGGCACTGATGGTACTCGAGCGCCGCTCGCATGCACTAGCACGCGGTGCTCGCATCTATGCCGAGATCGCGGCCGGTGGATTGTTGTGCCAAGCTCATCATGTGACGAGCTTGGAAGACGACTGTGAGACGCTCGAACAATTGATCGTACGCACGGTTCGCAAAACGGGATGGAACGAGCCACCGCAATACATCAATGCCCATGGAACCGGCACCAAGCAGAACGACTTGAGCGAGTTGCGTGCGATTCGCCGCGCCTTCGGCAGTGAGGCTGACGGTATTATCACCAGTAGCAACAAGGCAGTCCTGGGGCACTTGATCAATGCTGCCGGAAGTATTGAGCTTGCGCTGACTGCGTTGGCAATGCGCGATCAATACGCACCGCCGACGATGCACTTGTCGGAACCCGAAGCCGATGGCAACATCGATTGTTTGCCGCAGTACGGTGTCCAGCAACCGCTGGATCGCGTTTTAAAACTTTCTCAGGCATTTGGCGGCCACTTGGTAGCCATCGCGCTAAATCGTGCACAAGATGCTCAAGCCGCCCGGCAACCCGTGCCGCTCCATAGCCAGGTTCGCGTCCGCCGCTCCCAACGCCAACTTCTCGCCGGCTAAAATCGAAGTGACTTCGTAGGTCAATCTCGCCGAGATTGACCTGCCGAAGTGACTTGGCCGACAGCGCGGTCATCCAGTCCAACGCCCGAATGGCGTGGACTTAAGGGGCAATTCTGATTTACGTAGGGCTGTTTTGGATTTCGTACTCGTACTCAATGAAATGGTACTCGTACTCGATGCGTAGCTTTCGAGTACGAGTACGAATTTGCGACACTTCTCGCTGAAACTCCACCGCTCGGACTGCTTGCCGCTGCATTTGAAACGCAGAGATCGCGGGGGAGCTGAGGAAATCGTAGAGAACTAATTCGAATCGTTGCCTGTGTTTTGCCCAAAAATGCAACATGGTTCTGGCCTCCGTGTCTTCGTGGTTTTATCTCTCTGCGTTTCCTCTGCTCCTCTTCGACTCTCTGCGTTTTGAATCGGGCTACCAAGCAGTTTGAATGGTGGAGTTCGACGAGAAGTCTCGAATTTGCCCTACAAATTATTCGCAAATTTGCGTTTCGATCCTATCGAAAAGCAATGTCATTGAACGAATGCTCGTCAACCGTTAACGTACTTTTTCGTACTCGTACTCGTACTCGATCGTTCCGTTCAAACCAACGATCAAATACCCACTGCCGCCCGGCAAATCGTTCGGCTTTGCTACACAACCCATCCAAAACGCGCAAAAGCCGCAGGCTAGGTGAACCCGCTAACCAGTTATGCCTTCAGCCTACGTCAACATGCTTTAGGAAAACAGGCGGTTTGAAGTCCGCCGGTACTTTGGAACATGCTCCTCCGGCTGCCTAGCCTCCGGCCACAGGCTAAACAAAACAGCCCTGCGCTGGCCCATCAACGAACCTAAAGTCCACGCAATTTGCCATATTTGCCGGCGTTGGAAGAGATGGTCGCTGCGGAGCACAAGTCACTTCGTAGGTCAATCTCGGCGAGATTGACCTGCCGAAGTGACTTGGCTGGCAGCGCGGTCATCTAGCCCAACGCCCTGAGTGCTGGGCCCGCTTGCGCCCGGTAATCTGCCGTATTTGCCGGTGTTGGAAGAGATGATCGTTGCGGGGCACAAGTCACTTCGAAGGTCAATCTCGGCGAGATTGACCTACCGGGTGTGAACTTGCGCTAGGCACATGGACGACCCTTGACGCTTTCCTATAATACTCGTGCGGATGGAAAACGTGTTCATGTCGTCGCCCGAAGCGATGAGTCCGGTACTGGCATGATCCTACTTCGATGCGTTCCCTCATCGAGAAGGCTCTGGTGACTGGCGGCTCATTATCTTTGTCGGCGATTTCGTTTTCATCTGACAAACCGAAAGCGTTATGCCACACCCAGTGCAGCCAATTGCGGTTATTGGTTTCGCGTTTCGTTTCCCCAAAGGCTTACACAGCCTCGACCGGCTCCGACAAGCGCTGCTGCAAAGATTCAGCGCCATCGACAAAGTCCCGCAGAGTCGCTGGTCGACCGACTGGTACTATTCGTCGAACCCTACTTCGCGCGGCAAGGCATACATCGAGCGTGGGGGCTTCCTGAGCCAGGACATTAGTCTCTTTGATGCAAACTTTTTTGGCATCTCTCCCCGCGATGCCGAGAACATGGACCCGCAACAGCGATTGTTGTTGGAAGTCGTCTGGGAAGCTTTTGAGAACTCGGGGTTGTCGTTACCCGACCATGCTGGACGAAACGTAGGTGTCTACATGGGCGGGTTCATGCTGGATCATATGATCTCGCAGATGGCGCCATCCAATCGCTCGCAGATCAATCAGCATACCGCTGCGGGCATGATGATGACCATGCTTTCCAATCGCGTATCGCACACCTTCGATTTGCGCGGGCCCAGCTTGTCGATCGACACGGCATGTTCCAGTTCGCTCGTGGCTTTCCATTATGCGTGCCAAGATATCTGGCGCGGCGCTGCCGAGATGTCGATCGTTGGCGGCGCGAATGTGATGATGCGCGCCGAATACCCGATGGGTATGTGCAAAGGTCATTTCCTCGCGCGAGACGGAGAGTGCAAATCGTTCGATGCCCGCGGCGATGGTTACGGTCGCGGTGAAGGCGCTGCCGCTGTTCTATTGAAGCCGCTAGCCGCCGCCTTGGCCGACGGTGATGACGTGTTAGCCACGGTCATTGGTACGGGTACCAACCAAGATGGACGCACGCCAGGCATTTCCATGCCCAGCCGCTCCGCTCAGCAAGCACTCATCCAGCGCGTCTGCGATGAATACGCGATCGATCCTAAGTCGGTCGCTTATGTGGAATGTCATGGCACGGGCACCGCCGTGGGCGACCCGACGGAATCGAGCGCAGTCGGATCGATCTATGGCGCCGCGCGGCGCGACGTAGGCCCGGTCGTCGTCGGTTCGATCAAGAGCAACATCGGACACACAGAAGCCGTGGCTGGCGTGGCGGGCATTATCAAAGCTGTCGTGACTACGATGGATCGCCAGGCTTACCCGCTCGCAAATCTGCAAACATGTCATCCCGATATTCCCTTCGATGAACTGAACTTGCGCATCTCGGATGACACGATCCCCCTGGGCGAGAACTTCTGCGCTGCGGTTAACTCATTCGGCTATGGTGGTTCGAATGCGCACGTGGTTTTGCAGACAGCAGACGCGACATTGAAGGGTGATGATACTCACGAAGAAAATGCTGATGCTGTTAGCGGCCCGAAAGCGAAAGCTTTGCTTTCGCACTCCAACGGGGAACGACCACTGCCTTATTTCCTGCCGCTCTCGGCGCGCAGTCCGAAAGCTTTGGCCGCACTGGCCGATCGGTACTGTGAATGTCTTCAAGGCCCACTGGAGTTGGACGATATTCTGTATTCGGCCAGCCTCAAGCGGGCCCACTTGAGCCATCGAGCGGTGGTGAGCGGTCGCGACCGCGCGGAACTGCTGAGCGCACTTCAATCTCTGCGCGATGGTCAAGATTCGAACGCAGTTGTACAAAACACAGTGCCTTACGCGGGCAATAGCTCGCCGGTATTCGTCTTTACCGGTATGGGCCCGCAATGGTGGGCTATGGGCCAACAGCTCTATCGCCATCAGCCACTGTACCGGCAGGCAGTGGACGAGGCCGACCAATTGTTCCGTGAGATTGCGGGCTGGTCCATTCTCGAGGAGATGTTGAAAGAGGAAAGCCAATCGCGCATCACTCAAACCGAATTCGCCCAACCCGCCAACTTGATGGTTCAGATTGGGTTACTAGCTACGCTGCGAGCTGCGGGTGTCCATCCCGGAGCAGTGGTTGGCCATTCGGTGGGCGAACTGGCTTCGGCATATGCAGCCGGTGCGCTCAGCCTGCGCGATGCGCTGAGCGTTTGTTATCATCGCAGCCGTCTGCAAGGCTCATGTCGGGGCACCGGTGGCATGTTGGCCGTGGCTGTTCCCGAAGAACGCGCCTCGGGAACTGATCGCGCATGCAAGCGATCGCGTGTCGATCGCGGCCATCAATGGTCCTACCAATATCACGTTGGCTGGCGATATCGATTGCCTGGCCGATATCGCTGAACAGTTGACCAGCGAAGGCATCTTCAATCGAAGATTGGAAGTCGAAGTGCCGTATCACAGTCCCATGATGGCGCCGATCATGGAAACCGCTGCGCGATGCGCTCCAAGACATACGACCAAGTGAACCCAACGTTCCGTTGTACTCGACGGTTACTGGCGAGCGAGTCAGCGGCATTGCTTACGGTGCCGATTACTGGCCCATGAATGTTCGCCAACCTGTATTGTTCGCAGCCGCCATCCAAACGCTGCTGGCCGACGGTTATACGCATTTTATCGAAGTTGGCCCGCATCCGGTTTGGCTACTTCGCTCGCCGATTGTATTCGCGTTGCCGGCAAAGAATGTCGCACGCTGCACACGTTACGTCGCAATAATCCTGAACTCGAATCTTTGGAACGGGCCATCATGGCCGTTCATGCCAGTGGCGCTGCGATCGATTGGCGCATGCTCTGCGGCCAAGGGCGGCTGGTTCAGTTGCCCAATTATCCATGGCAGCGCGAACGTTACTGGCTTGAAAATCCCCGAGCTGTGCAAGATAGCATTGCACCAGTGGATCATCCGATACTGGGTATGCAAGAGGCGCCCGGCGCGCCGCACTATCGCAATGATTTTGATCACGAGCCGATGGCCTACCTCCGCGATCACGTGGTGACCGGCATGCCCGTGCTGCCAGCCGCCGCTTATGTCGAAGCTTTGCTGGAGCTTTCGCAGTTGCATTATCCGCAATCTCCCTGTGTGGGCTGCGAGACTTGCGCCATTCAATCGGCTCTGTTGCTCAATCCAGAACGAGCAACTGACTTTGTTACAGACTTTGATCCTCTGACCGGTAAACGCAGTCATTCGCAGCCTCGAAAACGGCACGCTTGGCTTTGGTCAGATTCACGTGCAATGTCAGCTACGCCGACCGTGTCGCAACAACTGCCAGCGGACGAGGAACTAAAGTTCGACATCGATCATTGGCGGTCCGAGTTACCGGACCCACAGAGTGTCGCGCAGCTTTATGAAAACCTGGCGGACATCGGTTTGACCTATGGGACCCGCTTTTCAAACTGTTCGCGAGATTCGCGTGAATGCCCAGGCCGGCAAGGTATTGTCGCGTATTGAATTGCAACCAAACCTGGCTGAAGATCTGTACAAATACAAACTTCATCCAACCTTGCTGGACGCTTGTTTCCATTCGCTGATGACGATGCTGGACAGTCGCGAGGCAACGTATTTGCCGACGGGCCTGGCCGAGATGAATCTGTATATTGATCAGTCGCCAGCGGTCATCTACTGTTTGGGTGAACGAGTACATCAAGATCAGCGACATATCGATTGCGATCTCACTATTGTCGACCAGGCGGGCAACCTGGTGGCCACGATTCGAGGCATGCGTTCGACAGCCACAGGACGACGCGAACAACAGCGCGTCGATAAAAATGGCGATCGCGTGCGCGAGCAGGTGCTGACTTACGATTGGTTGTATTCCGAAGCGATCGGCGAGCCGAAACGTTTGGGCCACTGGTTGATTGTCGGCGGACAAGATCCTGTGACCGAATATGTGGCTGAACAATTGCAGAACTTCGGCGCGATTGTGTCTGCGGTCATGCGCTGTGGCGCAGGTTTCAGTGCAGATGGTAACCAGTTCGAAGTAGGCAAGGCGTGCCGCAGCGATATCGACCAGGTTCTATCGGCCTGCGGCGAACTGGATGGTGTCGTGTTTACTCACGGCCTGGCATCCACGCTCAGTTCAGTCGATCCGACCGGCGAAGCCGCCATCGCGCACATGCATGTCGTCACACAAGGTCTGCTGGCCCGTGGCTATGAAATAGCGCCGCGGGTTTATGCGGTGACTCGAAATGCTTTACCAGTAAAGGGATCACGATCCCAAAATCGATCCAGCACAATCAGCTATCAACGGATATGTGCGTGTAGCCTTCAATGAACTGGATGGCCTGCGGTTCAGCACCATTGACATGGCCAGCCGTTCGAACCAAGACATGCTGGATCGCCTGGTCATTGAGTTGATGGGTGACGCAGATCATGACGAAGTTGCATTTCGTGGAACGCTGAGGTACGTCAGCGAGCTCGCCGACAGCCGCATGCTGTCGGAAGATCGTGTAGCCCAACAACCAATCACCGATGACAAACCGATTCAAGTTCGGGCTTTGCGCAGCGATAGCACATCGGCTGGTTCAGCGCGACTGCTGGCGATGCCGATGTCACCTGTTGGCGAGCACGACATTATGTTGCGGATCGAGTCGATGATCATCCCGCGCAATCTGCTGCTGGACCCTAACGCCGACACGATCGATCAGCCGCTAGTGGAGATTGTTGCGCGCGTGTTGTCGGTCGGTCCAACCGTTCAAGACTTGAAATGCGGTGATCGAGTATGTGGCTTTGCGCCGTCGGATTTGTGCAGCCACATGGCGGGGCCGCGCGACCGCTTTTACCTGGTCAAAATCGATGAACGGCTAAACGCGGCACGGCTGTTGGCGGAATTGAACGTGCTGGCGCGAGCTCAACTGGCTGTTGGCCCAGTTTGTGGACCTACCTTTTCGATGACGAGCGATCCTGTGCTGGTGGAACTGGATGAATTGGGCTGTGAAGTCGCCCAGCATCTCATCAAAGCCGGGCCTGCCGGTGATAGGTGTGCGCTGCTCGGACCATCAGCCACCGGCTTCCCTGGCGATAGAAACCATTGAGGCAACGCCTGAATCATTGCAAGCTGCCTATCGAAGGTATACGCATGGCCGAGGTTTCGCGCTGCTGGCCGCGCGGTTGACGCGCTGGCTGCCACAACATGGTCTGCGCATGTTGCAATCGGGTGGCACGCTGTTGGATCTGGATGCCACGGCAGCAGCCGTCGACGTATCCAAGCAAGTCGGATTGTTATTGCGTACGGACCTGGCCGTATATGCGCAGCAGGCACGTCGTTTGACACAAGCTGTCGAGAGAGCCGTGCATGTTTTCACAGAAACGGGTGGCAGTGGCAAACAATGTTTAGACGTTTCCATTTCCGATGTCGCCTGGCGCAAGCTGCCGCTCGGTGAAAGCCAGGTCACGATGACCTTGAATTTCGACTCGGGTTTGAATGAGCTGCCAGTTGTTGAACCGTTGGCGATGCGTATCAATGCTGGTGGAACGTATCTTATCACCGGTGGCTTGGGCGGCTTTGGACAGAAGACCGCTGAGTGGCTGGTTGACCACGGCGCGCGCAGCCTGGTACTGACCGGTCGCAAAGGGGCTGATACTCCCGACAAGCGAGCGTTTGTTGAACAGTTGCAATCGCGCGGTGTCCAGGTGCGGGCCGTGGCTTGCGATGCATCGGATCGCCAGCAACTTCAGCAGCTGCTCTCTGACATTGACCAGCAGATGCCGCCGCTAGTTGGAGTGTACCATTCGGCTGCCGTGATCATTGATCAGATGATCGTCGAGATGGACTTGCCGACCTTCACTCAAGTGATGCGCAATAAGGCTCTGGCAGCCTGGCACCTCCATGAGCTGACGCTCGATCGACCGCTCGAACAGTTTGTGATGTACTCGTCGGTAGCCAACTTGGTCGGTAACTCGCGTCAAGCCGCCTACAGCGCGGCGAATGGTTTCCTGAACGGACTGGCGCATTATCGACGCGCACTTGGCCTGTGCGGTACTAGCGTTAACTGGGGCGTGATCGGTGATGTGGGTGTGGTGGCTCACGATGAAAAGCTGGAGCAGTACTTGCGTTACACCGGCATGCGCGGACTGAATTCGCGCGAGGCCTTGACGGTTCTCGAGCAAGCCTTGGCCCGCGACGTAACGCAATTTGGGCTTGGTGCTAATCAGTTCATGGTCCGATTGGGCCAGGTTCGAAACGCACGGATCGAAGTCGCCGCGTTTTGCAACGTTGATTGCCAGCGACTCGCAAGGCAATAACAGCTCGGTGCGTGATGCCATCGTGACGGAGCTCGTCGCGCTTGCCCCCGATGAGCAGCTCGAACTGCTGTCATCGTTGATAGTGTCTGTGATTGCGGGTGTATTGAAATCGGATCCCGCCACGATTGCGATCGATCGCAAGATCGAACAGTTGGGCGTCGATTCGTTGATGGCCACTGAGATACAGATGCTGCTCGATAGCCAACTGGGCTTGAGCGTGTCAGTGCTTGAACTGATCGGTGACGCCACGATTCGATCGCTTTCGCAGCAGTCACTCAAGACGCTGCTCGAAGGCGGAAATGCTGCGGAAAAACAGTTGTTGACCGCAAGTTAGCTCGCGTCGCTCCGTTAGCGTCAGCCCAAAGACAACGTAGCCAAAAATCCGGAAGCAGAGTGAATCGATGAGTGTTCAATCCAGCTTAGATCGACTGAAGAAACAACTGAACCTGCAGGTACATGCCGGTGAAGCGCCCGTAGTTCGCAAGACTGTGCCACTGCAATCGGCTTTCTACAATCCGGCAGAGTTTCCAGAGTATCGTGACTATGCCAACATGGGCTGGTACTACGATAAGCAGGGTTACGAGCAGAGCCAATTTCGGTCGCATTTGGGTGTCTCCGATGCGGTTGTAAAGTTGCACGATCGACAGTTAGTCAATTTCTCGAGCTACAACTACCTGGCGTTAGCGGGTGACGAACGCGTCAAGGCTGCTGCTAGTCGCGCCATCGAGATGTACGGTACGAGCACCGGATCGGGACGCGCGATCACAGGTGAGATCGACTTGCATCAAGAGTTCGAGCGCGAGATCAGTGAAGTGCTGGGGGCTGAAGATGCGGTGTTGTCCGTTGGTGGCTACAGTACCAATGCGTTTGCCATCGGCTATCTTGCTCGACCACAAGATCTGATCATCTATGATGAGCTGATTCATAACTCTGCACTGGCCGGCTGTCGCATGACGCCCGCGCGACGATTCAGCTTTCCGCACAACGACTATGATGCGCTGGAACGCATTCTGGCTGAGAATCGCGGTTACTACGAACGCGTTTTTGTATTGGTCGAAGGCGTCTACAGCATGGATGGCGATATCCCGGACATTCCGCGGATCATCGACATCAAGCGTCGGTATCATGCGTTGCTGATGGTCGACGAAGCGCATTCGATGGGCGTGATTGGCCCGCGCGGTTTGGGAGTCACCGACTACTTTGGGATTTCCGGCCAAGAGATCGATATTCACTATGGATCGATGAGCAAAGCCTTTGGGACATGTGGTGGTTACATCGCTGGTCCCAAGCCCTTGGTGGCGATACTGAAGTATTACGCGCCGGGAGTCTTGCTGTATGGAGCGGCGCCGACGCCGGCGAACACTGCGGCTGGTCTTGAGGCGCTGCGCATCATGCGTGCCGAACCGCAACGCGCCCTGCGCGTGCAAACCAACGCGGCTCATTTCGTTGCCCGCGCGCAAGCGGCGGGTCTGGATACTTATCAAAGCAAAGATTCGGGAGTCGTGCCGATCATGATGCGCGATTCCGAACAAGCTCTATGGCTGTCGGCGCAATTGTTCCAGCGCGGGATCTGCGCTTATCCCATGATTTTTCCAATCGTACCGCGTGACAAATCGCGGTTGCGATTCTTTGTAAACACCAACCACACGTTCGAACAGATCGACCAGACGGTCGACCTGGTCAGTCAACTACTCCAACACGCCCCACCCCCAACCGGGCTCATCTAATCACGTCCATGCGGAAGACGCAGATGGTAGAGACAACCGTAGAACCCTAAACGCATGAAACAAATTCAATTCGCAGCCTTTGGTCAGCCGAGCAGCGTTGCTCGGCTGATCGATGTTCCCGACTTGAGCGCGCCGAGCGCTTGGGAAGTTGTTGTCAATATCGAAGCTTTTCCGATCAACGTATCCGATCTGGCCACGCTCTCAGGCCATTACGGCACGTTGCCTGGCTTGCCATCAACGATTGGTACTGAAGCCATTGGCCGCGTCAGCGACTGCGGTTCATCGGTGCGCGACTTGTCGCCGGGCGATCGAGTTATTCTGTTGGCGAATAACAACTGGAGCGAGCGACGCAAAGTACCGCTAGCAACCGTGCACAAGGTGGATGTGAATGCCGACCCGTTTCAGATGTCCATGCTGAAAGTCAATCCCTCCACCGCCTACATGCTGCTGAAGGATTATCAGCAGTTGATGGAAGGCGACTGGATCATTCAGAACGCACCGCTTTCGAGCGTTGGTCAATGTGTGATGCAGATTACCAAGACGCTGGGCATTCGCACAGTCAACGTGGTGCGACGATTAGAAACGACGGCCAAGGTTCTGTCGCTGGGCGGCAGCGTGGTGGTGGAAGACGGCCCCGACCTGGCCAAACGCGTAGCAGAAATGATTGGGCACGATCCGGTGCGTTTGGCGCTGGACGCCGTAGCTGGGCCGGGCGTAAACCGTTTGGCTGAATGCCTGGTCGATGGTGCTTCGATCTTGAATTATGGAATGTTGTCGACTGAACCTTGCGTACTGTCGGCTGAGCAAACTATCTTTCGCAATATCAGCTTGCGAGGTTTTTGGTTGTCAAAGCTGCTATCCCGCATGCCGCAAAACAAACGTGTTGAACTGCTCAACACGCTCGCAGGCATGGTGACCAGCGGCAAACTGCATATGGAAGTCGATTCGGTATTCAAGTTGGAGGAGATACAAGCCGCGCTGCAGCGCGCCGAGCAAGGTGGCAGGAATGGCAAGGTCTTGGTTACCACCAAGTACTTTGAAGAAAACTGACGTAAGATTTTGAGACGAAAAAGAAATCGAGAACAGCCGCCATGATCCGCCTTGCATCCGACGTTTCGACACAAACCAATCATTACGACTGCATTGTCATTGGCTCGGGCATTGGCGGTTTGACTGCGGCGACGCTGCTGGCGCGGGTAGGTAAGAAACGCGTGCTCTTGTTGGAACGGCATTTCAAGGCCGGGGGATTCACGCATTCGTTTCGTCGGCATGAATTCGAGTGGGATGTTGGTCTGCACTACGTTGGTGAAATGCAGTCGGGCTCGCTCGCGCGACGCATTATGGATCTGGTCACGAATCGTCGCGTCGATTGGCATGCGCTTGGTTCACCTTATGAACGTTTTTTGTTTCCAGACTTTACCTACGAAGTGCCCAACGACTTCAAAGCGTACGCCCGCAAACTGTGCGCAGACTTTCCGGAAGAAGCCTCGAACATCAACCAGTATTTTCGCCGCTTGGCCGCCGCTCAAAGCTGGGGCATTCGTTGGTTTGTATCCAAGAGTGTGCCTGCGCTGGTGGGTCGCTGCTTGACTTTGTTTGGTCGACGTACGGCGCTGGAAACTACCAGCCAGGTGCTAGGCACCATTCGAAATCCGCGGCTGAAAGCCATCTTGGCTGGCCAATGGCCCGACATGGGTACACCACCCGATGAAAGCGCCTTTGTGTTCCATGCGATGGTTGCGAGCCATTATGCCGGCGGGGCTTACTATCCAGTCGGCGGTGCCGGCAAGATAGCCGAAGCTGCTGTTGAACTGCTGCGGGAGTGCGGCGGTGAGTGCCTGGTGAGTCATCCGGTGGAAGAGATCTTGATAGAAGACGGACGGGCGGTGGGTGTGCGAGCTCGTCATAAATCGCAAACGGTCGAGTTCTTTGCCCCGATCATTGTCTCCGATGCGGGCGCGCGAACCACGTTCTTGGATCTGGTACCAGAAGATGCATGCGCCGTGGAGCGAGAAAGGGCACTGCGACTAAAGGCTGGTCCTTCGGCGAATGTTTTGTTCTTGGGATTGAAGGATAATCCCAAGTCGGTTGGCTTTGATGATGCCAATTATTGGCTATTCAGCCACTACGATCACCAACGTCATTGGCCCAACGAGATGAAAGCAGAGGATATCGATGGGGTCTTTCTGTCATTCGGATCGCTGCGTGATCCGGAGCAAACTCATCATACGGCTCAGATAGTTGTGTTCGACCGCGAAGGTCGATGGGAAAGGTTTGCCGACAAGCCATGGAAGCAACGCGGCTCGGAGTATGAGAGTGCCAAGCAGACTTTAGTCGAGCAGTTGCTGGGCTATGTCGAAGATCGACTGCCAGGCTTGAGAAGCCTGGTGAAGTACGCCGAACTTTCCACTCCGCTGACCGTCAAGTCGTTCACGGGTCATCCAGGTGGAACGATCTATGGCCAGGAGTGCGATCGCAGTCGAGTCGAAGAGAACAGTTGGCAGTGCGGCACATCGCTACCGAATCTCTATCTCACCGGCGCGGATGTCGGCATGCCCGGTATCGGCGGGGCGCAAATGGCTGGGTTGATGACCGCCGCGAAAGTGCTGGGGGCACTTGGCTTTCCACGCATCATGAGAGCCGCCTATCGGCGGACCGGACAAAAGATTGATTGACGAAAAATTTGTCGATCAACTTCTCTGCAACAAGGCGAACCATTCCCAGGCATGATCGCGCGTTGAGAAGACGTTCAATTCATTGCCGAAGGGAAACCATTGAACGATACGGCGGAGCGTTTCATGATGTGGCGTATCGCCCACCAAAGCGAACTTGCCGAACTGACGCAGTCCAAGCTGTACGACCAGGTTTTTTACACCAGGCAGTTCTGCAACCGCCAACTCACGCACATCCAACAAAATGTTGCATTGCGTAGTTTCCCGCCCGTATTCGGCAACTCGGTCCATGATCGCGATTCGATCTTCGACATTGAGACTCTTTCCCGTGACGATCGTGATGATTCGGAGCGAGCTATCGAATTCGACGGTTGCCGGCATGCTGTGCCCTCAGGGGTGGGACAGTTACAGGGTGTGGCCCTCGAAAGCTTATCTCAAAAACGCCCGGGCGGCGCAGCAAAACTCTGGCCTCGTCTACAAAAGTCTGTTGCAATGAAAATCAGACAAAAATCAAGTGAAAAAAGAATTTGTGTCGCTTAATTTTGAGTCAGATCTCCGATTGTCCGGCAGCTTAGGAGTGGGCTGACCTTCGGTTCCATTCGTGGTACAACATTCAGCGCCCACCTCCTTACTCACCAAGGTATTCAGCCATGTTTCGGATCGCTCTTGTCTCGTGTTTCCTGTCGGTAGGCTCGTTGTTGCTCGGCGCCGAGCCGATGATGACCAGCCAGTTGGTATTCCCGTTGAACGCACAGCACAATCATGCACCAGGCATTGTGCAACTGAAGAATGGTGACTTGTTGGTTTCGTGGTACCGTGGTGCGGGCGAACGCACCGCGGATGATGTGGTCGTACTGGGCTCGCGTTTGAAGAAGGGCGAAGAGAAGTGGAGCGAACCATTTCTTATGGTCGATCGTCCTGGATTCCCCGACTGCAATACCTGCATGATGATCGATGGCCAAGAGCGATTGTGGTTGTTCTGGCCTACCATCTTGGCCAACACTTGGGAATCTTGTTTGACTAACTACGCGATGTCGACTGACTACGCTGGTCCTGGCGCGCCGAAATGGCAAAAGGAAGCCGTCATCCTGCTTAAGCCAGCCGACTTCGGCGATGAAGCTGAGAAGGGGCTCGACAAGTTCATGGCCAAGCTGAAGACGTCGCTGACACCTGGCCAGGAGAAGAGCTTTGCAGCAGCACGACTCAAGTTACACGATAAGCTGTATCAGCGTTTGGGTTGGCAACCGCGTTGCAAGCCAACGGTTCTGCCGAGCGGTCGTATCTTGTTGCCTCTCTATACCGATACGTTTTCTTTTTCGTTAATGGCCATTAGCGATGATGGAGGCAACAGTTGGCATGCGAGCGCGCCAATCTATAGCTATGGCGGTATCCAACCAGCCGTGTTGCGTCGCAACGATGGAACGCTGGTCGCGTACATGCGCGAAAATGGTCCGACCGATCATATCCGAGTGAGTGAGTCAAAGGACAATGGCGAAACATGGGGCGAAGTAACGAGCAGCGAGTTGGTAAACCCAGGCTCGGGGCTGGATGGTGTCCGTTTATCCAATGGCCATTGGTTGCTCGTGCACAATGATCTCGAACAAGGACGGAACAGTCTGGCAGTCTCCCTTTCGGTCGACGAAGGCCGAACATGGAAAACGAAGCGTCACCTGGAAAAACAGCCCGCCGGCTCGTACCATTATCCGGCAGTTATCGAAGGCCGCGACGGACTGATCCATTTCGTCTACAGTTACTTCGTTGCCGAAGGTAAAAGCATGAAGCACGTCGCCATCAACGAACAATGGCTAGGTGAGTAGAGAAGAGCGCAGCGATTTCCGCTCCCCCTCGCCCCGGTACGAATGGCGTGGACTTTAGGCTTATCAAGGCACCTGAGTCATGATGAGTGGAACTATTTTTTGTCCTTTAATTTTTTGTCCGATCGGTTATCTGACAAAAAATTGAGTGACAGAAAATGAACAGCGAGAAACGCTTAAGTCCAGGCCATTCGCCCCCGGTACTAAGCAGAAAGCAGTAAACGTTACCAATGAACCTATACGAATTACCTTGGCCAAAGATCGATGCTTTCCCGCGCACGACTCCGGTGGTTGTACCTATCGCGGCGTTAGAGCAACACGGCCATCATTTGCCGGTCTTTACCGACAGCATGCTGCTGGGCGAAGTGTGGCGACGAGCGCATGAGAAGCTGCATGACCGAGTGTTGTCGCTGCCGCTCATGTGGCTGGGCAACTCGGATCATCATCTCGACTTTCCGGGCACGATTTCGGCTCCGCCACGGGTCTATCTCGATTTGCTTGGCGGTCTGATCGATAACCTGGTCTTTCATGGCTTTCAGAAGATCGTGCTGATCAACGGGCATGGTGGCAACGATGTACCTGGACGCCAGGCGATCTTTGAAGCGCGGCAAAGATACCGTGCGCGGAATGACCTGCGGTTGATCTTCACGACTTACTGGGGTTTGGGTGGAAAGCCGTGGGAAATCGAGCCGAGTTTTAAACAGCGCGAGATGGGGCACGCCTGCGAGTGGGAGACCTCGATGATTTTGCGCATAGCCCCACACTTGGTCGGCGATTACAAGTCGGCGCCCGAGGTTTCCTTTGGGCAGGAATACTCGCCAGCTCACTTGGCCTGGATCACCAAAGATCGCTCAACCATTGGCCACATTGGTTCGCCGCATTTGGCCACGCCAGAGAAAGGTGAAGTGCTCTTCAACGTCTTTGCCGGCACGCTCGTGAAGTTATTGGAAGAGGTGGCGGCTTAGGACAAAAAATGTTGCTCCCGGCCGCTAGATGCTGTATAGTTCGAGCTCCCGCCTTAATTTCCCGCCTCGACCAGCCGTGCGGAGTCGCGAATGATACGCCTCGGTATCTTGCTGCCGCTAATATGCCTGCTGGGGATGCTATCGACCGAGCTCGCCTTGGGGCAATCACCTCTCGAATTGGCTCAGCGCATCGACGAGCAGATTGAACAAGCGGCCGTTGGACCATTGGCGCCAAACTGTAGCGATGCTGACTTTCTGCGGCGAGTCCACCTGGATTTGGTGGGCGTTATCCCGAGCGCCGAGCAGACCAAAAACTTCTTGAACGATGGCGCGAGCGATAAGCGGCAGCGCGAAGTCGAGCGGTTGCTGGCCACGCCAGAGTTCAATCGCTTTATGACACTGCAACTGAACGTTTGGTTGCTGGAGCGTCGTAACGAGAAGAACATTCCGCAGCGTAACTGGGAACGATTCTTGTATGAATCGGTGGAAGCCGACAAGCCGCTCGATCAGTTGATGAGTGAACTTGTCTATGCCGAGCCCGCGACGGAATTGCATCCGGCCAACAAGTTTCTGCTCAGCCGCGAAGTCGAACCGAATGCGGTGACACGCGACATCGGTCGACTCGCTCTTGGCATGGACCTGCAATGTGCCCAGTGCCACAACCATCCGCTTATCGACGCATATCATCAAGAGGATTATTACGGACTCTATGCGTTCGTGCATCGCACCAGTTTGTTCACTCAGCCCACCAGCAAACAAGTACGCGTTGCCGAACGCCCCGATGGCGAAGCCTCGTTTCGTTCCGTCTTCACCGGGTATCGCGCGATCATACGACTCCGCGCTTGCCCAACGAGAACTCACTTTTTGACGAGCGGCCACTGGCCCTCGGTGAACTCTACAGGCAACTTCCGACGAAAGAATCGAGCGGTGTGCCGGCGTTTAGTCGCCGACAAACGCTGGCTACGATGCTGAAGGACTCGCCGCAGTTCCGCCGCAACCTGGCCAATCGATTGTGGGCTCACATGTTCGGTCGAGGACTCGTACATCCGCTCGACTTCCATCACCTCCGCAACGCTCCATCGCATCCTGAGCTGCTGGACCTGCTATCGCAAGCGCTGGCGGATAATCGTTTCAAGTTGCGCCCACTGTTGGCTGCCGTGGCCCTATCGCGTACGTACGGTCGGTCATGCGAGCCGCCGCCGGCCGAGTCGATTAACTTTGCCGACATAACAGCTCGCTGCCAGGTGTTGGATGCAAAGCTATCTGCACTGCGTGAGCAGACGCCGAGCCACGAAGAGAAGGCCAGCAAGACCGAGGCCGCTTACAGTGAACTATTGGCCAAGCACGATGCTAATGCGCTCGAGCAAGTCAAGGCTGCCAAAGAGATGAACGACGCGTCAGCCAAGCTATCTAAGGATAGCGATGCCTACAAGAAGGCCGACGAAGCGTTTCAGAAAGTGAAAGAGCAAAGCACTGCTCTGAACATTGCCATCGAAAAATTGAAAGTGGCCGCGTCGCTGCTTAGCGGTGACAAAGAATTACTTGATACGTCAACTAATTTGGAGGCCAAGGCCAAAAAGCTGGCTGCTTCGCTCGCTGCGTTAGAAAAGACAGCCAACGACACGCGCGAGACCATGCGCAAGTCTGTCAAAGATAGCACCGAAAAGAGTAAGCAACTGGTGGCGATTCAGTCGCAGCGCGTGCCGGCTCAAGACTTGCGAGCTTTGGAAGCAGCACAGATAGAGGCCAGTCGACAGCTAGCCGCGCATACGTACGTCATTGCACAACTCGAAAGCCAAATCGCTCTGTGCAAAGCCCTCGCAGAATATCAATCATTGCGCTACAGCGACGCCACGAAGGCTCAAGCCCTCTGGCAAACCATTGTTGATCGTTGGACCATCAATGGACAACTGGCACCGCTCAGGCCGTTATCGCCTGAGCAACTGACGCTGAGCGCCTTGCGGGGAACGGGTATGCTCGCCCGTTACTCGAAAGAAGCTGCCGATCAAGCTCGGTCGATTCGCGCTAAAGCAGATGCGAAAGCAGCAGACAAGAATGCAGATAAATCTCCTGAAAAGAATGCAGCGAAAGGTGCGAGCGACAAAGCGGCGTCGGATGACGCGGCCAGTGATGCAGCCGGTTCGTTGGCTGCGCTCGAACAGCTCAAGCTGGTCGATACCGTGCGAAGTCGTCTTGAACAGTTTGCCACGCTCTATGGCGGCTTGCCCGGCGAAGATTTCCAAGCCACGGTCAATCAAGCACTCTTCATCGGCAACGGCGGCGTGGTCGATGAGTGGCTCAAGCCGGGACAGAACAACTTGACCGACGAACTCACCAAACTAGATACGCGCGCAGTGGCCGACGCCATGTTCTTGAGCATTCTCTCGCGACTCCCGAACGAGTCCGAAAAAGGAGATGTCGAGAAATCGCTAAGCGTGCCGGAAGGTGACAAGGTTCATGTTATTCGTCAATGGTTGTGGGCGCTGGTTACCAGTAGCGAATTTCGATTCAATCACTAAAGTCTTTAAAAGGATTTGCCATGCGTTGTCGCTATGCTTGTGGTTCGATGGAGCACTCGCTCGGCCGTCGAGCATTCCTGCATTCGATGCTGGCTGGCAGCGGGGCTACGATGGCCTTTGCCTGTGGCATGGGCGGTACGCTAATGGGAAACCAGGCGATCGCCGATCAACTCAAGTCCGGTAGCAAGCGCATCCTCAATATTTTCTTGCATGGCGGTGTCAGCCAACTCGAGTCTTGGGACCCCAAGCCTAACACGGACACAGGCGGTCCTTTTCGCGCCATACCAACTTCTGTCCCAGGCATGCATATCAGCGAGTTGTTGCCGTATACGGCTCGGCAGATGCACCATTTGTCATTGATTCGCAGCCTCGATACCAAGAACGGTGATCATGGTCGTGGCCAGGTTGAAATGACGACCGGTCGCAAGCAAATGCCAGGCACCGATTATCCTCATTTGGGCGCCGTGGCCGCCAAGGCATTAACGCCCGATCAATTCTCTTTGCCGGGACACATACTCATTCGCGGCGCGGGGTCGAGCAATCATAAAGCTGCTTATCTCGGTCCTAAGTATTCGAGCGTGGTCATGGAAGATGGCCAGCCACCACAGTTTACGCAGCGCCCCGATTCGCTGACAACGCAAGCCGATCTGGAGCGACAAGCCTTTCGACAAAAGTTGAACGATCGCTTTGCCGGGCGGCGCCGCACCGCGGATACCGATGCGTACGCTTATTCCTACGAGCAAGCGCAGGACCTGTTGGCTCAGCGCGAAGTATTCGATGTCACCAAAGAACCTGCCAAAGATCAAGAGCGCTATGGCACGAGCGAGTTTGGACGACATTGCCTCTTGGCTCGTCGGCTGCTCGAACACGGCGTGCCGTTTGTGCAAGTCAATCATTCGAACTACGACACGCATCATGAGAACTTTGACTTCCACATCGAACAGTTGGGTGAATTCGACTTGCCCTTTGCTACTCTGATTGCCGACCTGGCCGATCGAGGTTTACTGCAAGACACATTGGTTTGTGTCATGTCCGAGTTCGGACGTACACCGAAGATCAATTCGCGCTACGGCCGCGACCATTGGGGTACGGCTTGGAGTGTGCTCTTGGGTGGCTGTGGAATACAGCCTGGGGCGATCATCGGCAAAACGAATGACAATGGTACGCAGGTGACCGATCGCGTAGTGGATCACGGTCACTTGTTCCACACGATCATGCAAGCCGTCAAAGTAGATTCGACAGGCGAGTTCACCATTGGCTCGCGCAAGTTTCCGATCGCTGATCCCGCCAAAGAGCCGATCAAGGAGTTGCTCGTATGAGCATCCAGCCCGACAAGACGAAACTGGAGACCGAAACAAAACATAATCGGCCGTTGACCAATTGTGTGTGGGATCCACAGTCTCGCTACTTGTTCTTTGGCGCTGAAGACAACGCTGTGCACCGGCTGGATCTGAGCAATCAATCGCAGACGGCTTTTGCAGCGCACGATAGTTGGGTGCGCGCGATCGGCGTGAGTGCCGATGGCAAACTGATGTGCTCAGGTGGATACGATGGCCGATTGGCTATCTGGCCCGCAGACGCTGCCGACCCCAAGCCACTGGCCGTGGTCGATGCTCATCAAGGTTGGATTCGCGCTCTGGGCTTCAGTCCCGACGGGCAACAGATCGCGACTTGCGGCAATGATGGATTGATCAAGTTATGGAAGTCGCAGGACTTGACGCTCGTGCGTACGTTTACCGGTCACGCATCGCACGTTTACAACGTAGGGTTTACGAAGGACGGTCAGCAGCTCGTTTCATGCGACTTACAAGGCATTGTCAAACTATGGCCGCTGGCAGCAAGTTCGGATAGTGCCACGGACAAGCCAGACAAACCGGCCGAATCCAATGACGTGATCAAGATCGATGGCCTGACCAAGTACGACACAGTCTTTCGTGCCGACATCGGTGGCGCCAGGGCGATTGCGTTTGATGAAACAGGCAATACGGTTGCCTTGGCGGGGATCACCAATGTGACCAACGCGTTCGCTGGCGTGGGCGAAGTTGTCGTCGTGCTGGTCGATTGGCAACAGAAAAAGATCAAGCTGCAGTTGGAGAGCAAAGATAAGCTGCGCGGCACCGCTTGGGGCGTGGCTTATCATCGCGATGGCTACTGGATTGGAGCCAGCGGTGGCAGTGGCGGATACTTGATCTTCTGGAAAAACGAGGCAGCTCAGGAAGTCTTCAAACTGAAATTGAAAACCGATGCGCGCGGGATGAGCCTCTCGCCCGATGGCCAAAAGGTCGCAGTCGCCCACTCCGATGGATTCGTCAGGCTTTATTCACTGTCATGAATACCCAGACAGAAAATGAAAGACAAAAAATGGACATAACGCCGACGTTTCGGTGATTCGTTGTATCATCAAAGTAGAACTTCAACGGTAACCTGTGTGTCGCCCGGGAGCTTGAACTTTGATGCTGCTCAATCGCTTGGTTTGTGCGCTGATTGCGACTATCTCTTTTTTTGTGCCTGCCATGGCATCTGGTCAAGACGCCAAGCCTGTTCCACTGCCGACTCAGGGGCCGCCCAATCCGTTGGAAGGCACACTCGTTGAATGGGAAGGCTGGAAATTTCGCTGGCAGTTTCGCGAGATCGAAGGTTTGATATTGACCGACGTTCACTTTCAAGGCCGCAAGGTGCTGAAAGCGATCAGCCTGGCGGAGATCTATGTCCCGTACGCGCCTGGCTGGCCGAGGCCCGAAGACTTTGCATTGGGAGGATTTAAAGCCAATCCTATGCCGCTGGAGATTGGTCGCGATTGCATACCAGGCAGTTCGCAGTGTCGCGCGTTTCTCGGCAATGGGACGAAAGCCACAGAGAACACAGCTGATGTAATGATTCACGAAGAGCCGTTGGGCTTGATGTACGCAGGTAAGCAAGGCCGCGCCACCGGCAAGATGCTTGTGCTCTGGTGCATGGTACACTTCCCTGGCATTGCCGATGGCTACACCTACATTTTAAGGTGGAAGCTGCAGAGCGATGGCACACTGATGGGTGAAGTCGGCGCGACCGGCGGCTTGCAGCATCTCGGCGTTGGCAAAGAGAGTGGGCAAGGAGTTGTGGTGGCGATCGACCCAGATGGCCAAGAGGTCTTTGCACCTTCGCATGTGCACAACTTTTATTTTCGTATTGACTTCGATATCGATGGCACCGAAAACTGCTTTGAAGAATTCAGTTACATAGTTCGCCAGGATGATTCGCTACAAGCGGCTGCGAGTTGGGAAACGGTACCTCGCGAGCTTGGCCGCTTTCTGAATGAAACCACCTTTCGATCGTGGCGGGCAGTGAATCGTAAGTCGTTAAACGCGATGGGTCGTCCGCGATCCTATCACCTGATCCCAGGCGGAAAAGGTTCGTGGCGCGATGGCTTGCCCAACCCGTTGTTGAAGGCTGACTTTATCGTGACGCGATATAAGCCAGACGAATATCCGTACACCAAGAAAGATCAGCGCCGTATGCTGGATGCCATGTCGAGTTACGTGGATGACGAACCAACGATCGATACTGATTTAGTCGCCTGGTATCGCATGAGCTTCGCTCATCATCCGCGCACCGAAGACTGGGCCGCACAACCAGTCGTCTGGCACCACTTCGAACTAGTGCCTCGCGATTTCCTGGATGCCAGCCCACTCAAAGCTGAGAAATAATCCCACCGTCGACCCTATGGCGGCGTGAGGCTCACCGTCGGCCTTGTGCCGGCGGGAGCGTGATTGACAGCTACCGTTCGTTCAATACAGTTCCCCTTGCTCTTGCGGCGAGCGCTCAACCTTCCGTTGGAACAGAGTTTCAATCGAGCCGCCTGCCGTCGAAACTTTGGCGAAGGCATTCAATCATTAAACATAAAGAGAGAGCGGCTCGACTAAGCCCACTGCATTGGAGAACTTCAGACTCGCCGCGAAGACGAAAGATGAAGAGCGGGGGGCGTGCGGCGAGCGTTTGGTAGCTGTCAGTCATGCTCCCGCCGGCACAAGGCCGACGGTGAGCTCTGATTCAGTGTTGTCTGGTCTATTGCACTTCTTGCGTTTCGGCAACGCGGGCCAGGTTGCGGCGGGTGTGACGGTTGACGGCGGCTTGCACGAATCCGCTGAACAATGGATGAGCCGCAGTGGGTTTCGATTTGAATTCCGGATGGAACTGTACGGCCAAGAACCAAGGGTGATTCGGCAGTTCGACGATCTCTACCAAGCCACCATCGGGGCTGGTGCCGGAAAACAACATCGAATGCGCTTCGTACTGCTGGCGATAGACGTTGTTGAATTCATAACGATGTCGATGGCGTTCGTTGATCGAAGCACTGTTATACGACTTGCGAGCCAGGCTAGCCTCTTGCAGCATAGCTGGTTGACTACCCAGTCGCATCGTTCCGCCCATGCGCGTAATCTCGCGCTGTTCGTCGAGCAGGCAAATAACCGGGTGCGGCGTGTCGCGATCGAATTCGCTGGAATGAGCGCCCTGCAAGCCGATGACATTGCGACCGTATTCGATCACCGCGCATTGCATACCTAAACAAATGCCAAAGAAGGGAATCTGACGTTCGCGTGCAAAGCGAATCGCTTGCAGCTTGCCTTCAATACCTCGCTCTCCAAATCCACCTGGAACCAAAATGCCATCGTAGCCGCTCAAGACTCGCTCTGGCCCTTCGCGTTCAATCTCAGTGCTCTGAATGCGACCGACGCGCACCGAGACCTGATGATGAATGCCAGCATGATCGATGGCTTCATAAATCGACTTGTAAGCATCTTTGTGTTCGGCATACTTGCCAACCACTGCGATACTGATTTCGTGTTTCGGATCGCGCTGACGGCGCAGGATCTCATGCAGCGGCTTCAAGTCAACCTGGTGCGATGGCAAGCCGAGTCGCTTGACGATCAACTCATCCAAGCCATTGTTGACCAGGCTCAGCGGCACTTCGTAGATCGAGAAGTCTTTGTCTTTCTCTTCGATGACAGCTTGAACCGGCACGTTGCAGAACAGCGCGATCTTCTCGCGCTCTTCGCGCGAAATGGATTGTTCGCAACGACAAATGAGCACGTCGGGCTGGATACCGATCTGACGCAGTTGCCCCACCGAATGCTGAGTCGGTTTGGTCTTGAGTTCGGCAGCCGCCTTCAAGTACGGAACAAGCGTCAAATGGATGAACAAGCAGTTCTCTTCGCCCGCTTCCATTGGGAACTGACGAATCGCTTCCAGGAAAGGCAGACTCTCAATATCGCCAACCGTGCCGCCGATTTCTGTGATGACCACATCGACATCGCGTTCACCGAGTTTGCGGATAACACTCTTGATTTCATCGGTGATGTGCGGAATCACTTGCACGGTCTTGCCCAGGAACTCACCGCGCCGTTCCTTTTCGATGACCGACAAATAGATTTGGCCGGTTGTGTAGTTGGAGTCGCGCGTGAGCGGGCCGTTGGTAAATCGCTCGTAGTGGCCGAGATCCAAATCGGTCTCGCTACCGTCGTCCAGCACGTAAACTTCGCCGTGCTGATAGGGGCTCATCGTCCCCGGATCAACGTTGATGTAAGGGTCCAGCTTCTGCATGCGGACGCGCAATCCGCGAGCTTCGAGCAGCATGCCTATCGAGGCGCTCGTCAGCCCTTTACCAATGGAACTTACAACCCCTCCCGTAACGAAGATGTGCTTGGTCATCCAGCTGCATTCCTGATCGGATGTTCGCTCAAATCGTCCAACTGGCCGGTGCTCCCCACCAACCTAGACGATCACTGAGCATTGGAAAATCCGATCTTAGCAGGCACAGCGTCGTCTGACAAAGGCCCGGTAGTCATTCCAGGTATCAATGCCTTGGGTAGGCTCGGCTACGATCCCGACTACGATCTTGCATCCAGCTTGCAGAAATCGCAGCTGTTCCAAGCGTTCCAACTGTTCGAGCGGGCTGGGCGGAAGCTCGGCCAACCGCAGCAAAAAGTCGCGTCGATAGCCATAAATTCCCATGTGCTGCAGAAACGCCGGTGGATCGCTGCTGAGATGTTTATCGTCCCAGGAACGGGCGTGAGGTATAGTTGAGCGGCTGAAGTACATGGCATGGCCGCGGTGATCGCAAACGACTTTCACGCAAGACGGATCGTCCAGCCGCTCGCGCATGCGAATCGGTGCCGCCAGTGTAGCTACGTCGGCATCAGGATGCTGTTCCAGCAGTTCAGCCACCAGATCGATGGCGTGGCCAGAAATCTCTGGTTCATCGCCCTGTACGTTGATAAACGCATCCACATGCGGTGAATGCCTGGCCACGACGGCGACGCGGTCGGTGCCACTAGGCAACTCAGGGTCGGTCAGAATCGATTGGCCACCAAAGGCTTGGACTTCGCTCTGCAAACGCTCGCTGTCGACGGCGATGATAGTGCCCAGCGGATGTCGAGCCGCTTGAGCTGCCTCGTACGTATGTTGCAAAACGGTCTTGCCCGTTTCTCTTAAGAGCAGTTTTTCTGGCAATCGAGTCGATGCCAGACGAGCGGGAATGACGATTTGAGTCTTGAGACTCAGACGCTTCGACTCGACGTCCCCCGCTTGCCGATCAGAAGAGAGACTGGCAAGTCGCGGGTAGATATCGGTGTGAAAATGCGCAGGATTGGCTGTTTGGGTCATGTGCGAACATCCGTGTCCGGGGAACGATGCGGGGGTACCACTGATGCGTTGCTTGGAAGAGCTACGGTACCAAACGAGGTTGTGAAAACCCAGAGCAATTCAACATGAATCAAGAATGGGTGTTGTGGTTAGCGTGCGGGGTATTTGCTGCGGCTGCGCTACTTCGTATGATGAGACGGCGGCAATTGGTGCTGATTGGCCTGCTGAAAGCGTACGTGGATCGGCAGGTGCAGTGGAATCGGCGTCGCACCAAAGCAGCGGCGATAATGGCCGCAGATGAAGCGCAGAAGGCAGCCAAAGCCGCTCAAACCGCTCAAAGTAGCTCGAGTGATGCTCTTGCTTGAACGTCTAGCCAGCGTGTATCGTTTGTAACGACAAAGTACTATACAAATTTACACTGATTGGCAATTGAGCCGCACGCGGCGAGCAAACCGGTCGAATAGTTAATGGTCTCACGTCGTTCTGTGGCCGATACGTGAACTCCTCACTGGTAACCAAGCGCAGTATGTCCGATCCGCTCGACTTGACTCTAGGTGACGTTAGTCTTTTGCTGGCGCGCTGCTACGACGCGCCTGAGAAGTCGCGTATCGTAGGGCGATTGGACTTTACCAACGGCGAAATTCCAGTTTCCGTCGAAGTCGGTCACGAGTTCCATGGTTACTTGGTTGTACGCATTATCGAGTCGGACTTCGACTTCGTCATCTGCGTTCAGGACAAAGCGCATCCCGAAACCACGCTCTCCTCAAACCGAATCATGAAGCACTCGGTCGCCCGCGTGGCTTATCAGTAACGCGATTGGACGGCCCTACGCGCCGCTGACATTATTCTTGACTCCACGCGATTGACCCCTGCATCGTCTGCGCGCCAAAACTGCTGCGGGTAGCACAAGCAATATCAGACCTGTTGGTTCAGGCACCGCTGCGATTCGGCCATACTCTAGGTTATCAAAGCCCCATTCGCCATCGCCGCCTTCGACCGACATCAAGATGCTTGTAATCAGCGGTAAATCATTGTTGAACATCCCAGTGAATTCAGCCGTATTTCCGCTCGCGCCGGTACCATCCAATGACACTCCACGTGTGGTTCCACCTACGAATGTAACTGTTGTATTGAAAGAGTTATGGTCAATCCTAAAAAGCCAAAGTAGCTGATCGGGTTTGCACTAAAATCGAACAGCAATTGCGATGAATCATTACCAGACGCAGTCAGAGAACCTACTGACGAGGAACCACCAAGACTGGTGCTCTGCCCAGTAATGATGATCTGCCGCGCAGGCACGACGTTGGTGACATCTGTGACCACCATTCCATCAGGGAACAAGCCAGTCACACCACTGATCGACTGACCTTGAGTAAAACCAGATTCAAAATCGACTAGACTAGCGGGAGCCGCGATACCGATGGCGGCCAACCAATTGGAACGGACAGTAGTGTTATCCGAAGGTTGAGTGCCTTGAAAGACCATCCAGTCGCCAAGCACTGGGCTCAAAGCTATCAACCAAATAATCATGCAAGAAGACACAGTATAGCGCTGGTACATTTTCAACTCGCGGAGAATATCGGGCGCGCGGCGAACAAACGACCTAATCGGCTCAAGTGCCAAGTTCCGCCGAATATAATCAAAGAATCGCTAGCTCGGGGGAAATTTCCCGCCTAAACAGGCGTCTTTTTTCTCTTCTGTCCTTCATTTTTTGTCAGTTCAGCCGTGCCTGAAGATTTAGTGACTGAAAGGCATCCCGTTAACAGAATCATTGCCTTTTCGGTTAAACTCTCGGCTTCTAACTAGCTAACGACACGAGATGAGCGATGATTGCTACGGCTTTAAATACGCGACTGACGGAAATTGAAGACAAAGTCCTCACCGGCAAACGTCTGACCAAAGACGATGGTTTGGTGCTGTTTGATCCAGCCACCCCGCTGGCCGAGGTAGGGCGACTGGCGAACCTGGTCCGCGAGCGGCTGCATGGCAACGTCGCTTACTACAACATCAACACGCATTTGAACCCCACCAATGTGTGTGTATATCGTTGCCGCTTTTGTGCATTCCGCGCCGACTTGCGCGATCCGAAAGGCTACGCAATGAGCGACGAGCAAGTGCTCGCTCGCGGTCGCGAAGCGGTCGAAAACGGTTGTACGGAGATGCACATCGTTGGCGGACTGCATCACAAGATGCCTTACGAATGGTACCGCGGTATCATCAGCTCGCTTCACAACGCCTATCCAAGGCTGCACTTGAAGGCCTGGACGCCGGTTGAGATCAACTGGTTTGAATTCCTCACAAAGAAAAGCACCAAAGAGATTCTGCAAGACCTGCGAGAGGCTGGACTGGGCAGCTTGCCAGGCGGCGGTGCCGAAATCTTTCATCCCGAAGTGCGCGATCAAATCTGCGAGCACAAAGCCAATGCCTATAAGTGGCTCGAGGTGCATAAAGCCGCGCACGAGATAGGCCTGCGCAGCAACTGCACCATGCTTTACGGCCACGTCGAGAACGCGCATCACCGTATCGATCACTTGCTGCGATTGCGTGAACTGCAGGATGAAACCGGTGGCTTCCAGACCTTTATTCCGCTGGCGTTCCATCCGGATAATACGAAGCTTGATTACATTCCCAAGCCGTCGGCGGTAATGGACCTGCGCGTGCTGGCCGTTAGCCGATTGATGCTCGATAACATCGCGCACGTGAAGGCTTATTGGATCATGCTGGGCATTGAAACTGCTCAGATTGCGCTCAGCTATGGCGCCGATGATATTGATGGCACGGTGCGGCACGAGTTGATCTACCACGATGCCGGTGCCACTACGCCCGAGATGCTTTCGGTTGGCCGCATCCGAGAACTGATCATCGAAGCCGGTCGCGATCCAGTGGAACGCGATACACTCTACAACCGCATCGAGCGCGATCCGAGCGATCCGGTAAAGTGGTCTGTGGTCTGACAAAAGATTGGCTGACAAAAAATTTTGAGTCAGACAATTTTTTGTCAGAGGTCAATCGACGAAGGCAAATTCGTTTGATGCGAGCAGGGCTTGGGCGAGTTGATCTAGGGGCGACATGGGGATTGGCGTTACGCCGGGAAGGTCTTTGCTGGAACCGAAGGTTTCACCGCCGCCTTGATACTGGATTTTGACTTTCCATTCGAAACTGTCGTGGGCTTCATCGCCTTGGCTGTCCACAATCAAGTCGATAACGTCACCAGCTTTGATCTCTGAGTTGCTCGCAACGGTGCGTTCTTCCTTTTGCTTGACTATCCACTGACCAAGCTTGCCTGCACTACTTGAAGTCGCAGTGCCACGCACTCCATCGCCTTTATCGTTCTTGTGGACCAGTTTACCGCGAATGGTGACCACGCCATCACGCGGCGCGATCCAGCGACGAACCACGGAGTGATTCAAGGCATGGCCGGGATGACCGCCATCCTTCGTAAGCATGGTCCAGCCAAGTTTATCATCAGGCAGCTTGGTTCCTCCTTGCCATGCCCCCGAGGCGCGATAAGGCAGCTTGGTAAAGTTATGAATCTTGCCAGTGGCCGGATCAAGTTCGCCGTAACCAAACTGCCAACGCTCGGGTGGCAACTGCCCTGGCTCGGTGCGAACTTGTCTTAGGAATTCAACGGCCGCTGCGAGCTCAGCGGTTGTTGGGGCTCGGTGCAATATCTGCTGGAACAGTGTTTGACTTGCGATTGTGATGCACTGTTAGTGACACCAGGCTCGCCGGCAGCTTGCGATACGCGAGCACCGATTGCTTGGCCATCTCGCTGACAAAGCCGCTATTGAGAATGTAGAGGCCTTGTTGTGGCACGGTTGTTGGCAAGCGTTGTGGGCTGTGTGCATCGGGGCTAGCCACGTCGAAGTTTCGAAAGACGCCCGGCAAGTTTTGACGATCGATGTGAGCGTACACAGTTCGACGATGCGAGTAGGGAGGCTCATGAATCTTTTCGCTTTCGCCACCGATACGCGTGTCCATTTGACCTGCCACGCTCAGCACCGCATCTCGCAATGATTCAAAATCCATGCGTCGTCGATTCATGCGCCAGTAGAGACTATTCTCCGCATCGATCGCCAACGCTTCTGCGCGAGCAATGCTCGACTGGCGATATGCGGCCGAGGTTACGATGCGTCGCACGAGTTGTTTAATGCTCCAGCCCGACTCGACGAAGTCCACGGCAAGATCGTCCAGCAGGGCTTGCAAGCGCGGCGGTGGACAACGCGCACCAAGTCGCTGGGCGAGTCCACCAGCGACGCGCCCATCAATCGCATCCAGACACGATTGACCATCACGCGCGCGGTCAACGGATTGTCCGCTGACGTTATGCGCGCGGCCAGCTTATCGCGTCCACTGCCAGAGCTGAATGTCGCACCCTCGGGCGACAAGAAGCTTACGAAACGACGTGGCACCTCATCGCCGCGATTGCCTGGTTGCCCGCGCAGCAATACAAACGACTGCGATCTTCCTTGGACTCGGACAAGCGATGTGGCCACGGATCGCCACCCGGTTCCTCCGTATTCAAGAACACGCCATAAAGCGCATAGTAATCAGCCTGGCTGACCGGGTCATACTTGTGATCGTGGCAACGCGCACAGGCCAAGGTCAGCCCCATCAAGCCGCGCATGGTGACATCCAATCGATCATCGATAATGTCGTTCTTGTTGTTGAGAAAGCGGCGACCGAGGGTCAAGAAACCGAGTGCCGGTTGCTTGCCTTGTTCATTTTGGGGATCAAGAATATCGCCAGCTAACTGCTCGGCCACAAATTCCGAGTAGGGCTTGTCGGCATTGAACGCAGCCACAATCCAATCGCGATACTTGAAGGCTTGAGGATAGTTGCGATCCTCTTGAAAGACATAACCTTTGGTATCTGCGTATCGCGCCACATCCATCCAGTAGCGTGCCCAGCGTTCACCGAAATGCGGCGAGCTGATCAATCGATCGATCAATACTTCCGATGCCGCGGCCGAGGAGTTCTCGTCGCGTAGAAAATCTTCCGTGAGCTGCTGGTCCGGTGGCAGACCGGTCAGGTCATAAGCCAGACGGCGCGCGAGCGTGACGCGATCGGTCTCCATCGAAGGCACGATGCCGTGTGAGAGTTGTTCGGCCAATAGCAAAAGTGTCAATCCGCGATGTCGCGAAAGTCTGGATCTTCGCTTCGGCAACTTTGCGGTCGACGCCTTTTTGAACGGCCTTCTGAATCAATTCACTGTGCGATGGAAGCTCAGCTCGCACTGGGTTAGCGTAAGCCCCAGTGCGAAGTCA
>JAZKJV010011342.1:0-42255 GCA_037367405.1 Ottelia alismoides | reverse complement strand
TAGCGATAAGAGAGAGGAGGAGGCGAGATTGACTCGCCAGCACGGAAGCTCTGCTCCATCGCACCTAGCTTCTGTGTCGTCGTGCGTTGCAGGCCACGACCTCAGATCTCCAGCTCCAATCCCTAGACACTACCTTCATCCATCACCAATCAAGTTCCAAGTTAGATTCTTCATCTTCTTTCTCTTCTTCTATCTCTTCTCTTTACCGTCTTAGTTCATCTTCCTCTGATCCCCTTCTCGTCCTTCTTCCAATTCACTTCTTCAATCTAATTATCAAACGTTACATCCGATCATCATCGCATTAGTCGATCCTCGCTTCTTCATCTTCATCCATCTCTGCTCACCTCTGATAGATTTGATTAGAGATCGATCCCTTTCTCCTCCATACTGTCGGGATCAACAATATTCACACCTCATGTTTTCCGTTGTGGTCCAGGCCTTCGAGCTCGAGACGAGTTCTGTTTGCATATCACAAGTGAAATAACGATAGATCTGAGCAGAGGAGCACATCTGGAAGCTTTCGCAGGATACTTGAAGAACAATACACACATGCAGAGTTAGAACAACACATATGGTGGTTCAATCATATAGATATAGACGAAGCCTCATCTGGAGGCACTTGATAGATGCATCACACTCTAGATCGAGCGGCAACACTGAATCAATAAACAACTAGCTAGAGAGATCGAGTATCAAGATTCGAGAGACCTACACCTAAGGTCGAGTCATGAACAACCGCATGGAGATCTAATGATCGACATCGAAGACACACACCCGAAACAAGTTAACCACGCTCATCCACGTTTGATCAAAGCCTCTGCCATCTAAAACTCGAGTTCACCACCTCGATTGTCGTCAACTGAGATATTTGGGAAGAATGGCATGAACTCTAGATCTAACAGATGTCCTTGATCTGATCTGAGTTGATCGATCCAGTCCATTCAATTACCCCCCACTTAAGAGCACGCACGTTCTCAGTGCATGAGGAGTGGATATTTGTAGAACATTGTTGTTACGACCCCTAAACTCTAGACTATTTCACATACATGCTCATTGTAGGAGAAGTTCAACTCTTAAGATTTAAGTATGTATCAGACTTTTTACATCCACATGCTTGGCTTTTATTGATATTTAGAACATGTACAAGTGATTGTGACTTCACGCACACGACCACGTGATTGTTTCGGATTTTTATAGATCATTTCTCAATTATTTTACTTTTTTTTGAATCCCCAGTTTTCAGATAATTATATCCATATCCCTCTAATAGTATATTAAATAATATACTTATTAAATTAATATAAAAATAAATGATATAATGATATAATAAAAATACATAAAAATATATAGTGTTATAGTATACATTGTATAAAAATTATTTTTTAAAATATAACCATTTTCTAATTCTAATAGATTAAAACGAAACACAAAAAATACACAAATTACAAAAAATACATTAAAAGTATAAAAAACACTTCTAAAAATCCTACAAAAAATACATATAATATATTTTACTATATTTTACATAGAAAACCAAAAAAGGAAATAAAAATCAAATATAAAGATCCCAAAATAAAAAATAAATAAAAGTTTTAAAGGTATTTTCAATATAATGCAGTAAAAATAAAAAAATCTTACTATTTATTAATTTTAAAAATAAAATTACTTCCATAATTTCTTTAAAAACCTTGTTTTCCACTTTAAAAGTACTTCAAAAACCGTAAAAATTCTAAAAAGCCACTAAAAAATACATAAAACAACAAAACAAATATAAAATATAAAAATTAAAATCAAATAAAAAATATAAAATAAATACCTATACTACTTTACTTATAGGTATAAAAAATGCATAAAAATAATACAAATAAAATCAAATAAAAATAATAAAAATCTCTTCAAAATAAATAAAAAATCTAAAAACCCTCATTCATTGGTTCACTCTACTATTTCACCCTAGTTGCACAGTTTTCCTCCCTGAGTTCGATATTCCCGTACTTATTACTATACGCATTAGTTTAGGAGTATAGATAAACTCTACACTTCTTTTTCGGACATTTTCGTTCGGTTTGATACATCGACATTGTCTATATCTTTTAGACGACTAGATCGGGCAACTATTTAGATGGTTGTTTCTTGCGATAGATGGGGTACCTTGCAGTTTCATGGTCGTGACCCACGAGGTCAAGGAAGAGGATGTCAGCGGGGGGACATATTGTCATAGGCATGTTACTATGCTTTTTGAGGGGTTTTAATTATATTAATTATGAACAATGTCGTTGCAACACAATCAACCATCAGCAAACATTTTTTTTTCCTTCTCAAGCTAAAAAAAATAATTATAAGAGAATAATGAAGCGAGAGAAATTTTTGCTACTTACTTGTATAGCAAGAGGATCGAACTCAGGGAGGCTACACTTCCCGAGGGTTATTCAATTAATCGAAAATCAATTAAAAGAAAAAGAGAATATCAAATGCATACTATCTTCGTTTTTTCATGAATTTTTTTGTCTTTTTTTTTATTTTTTATTTCTAATTTTTTTATTTTCAGATTTTCAAAATTTTTATGATTTTGATTTTTGATTTTTTTTATTTGTTAAATAAAGAACAATATGCACAAGGAAAGAAAGACACACACCACACTTTTTTTTGTATTTTTCAAAATAGTCAGAAATGCTCAGAAAAATCCAGAGAAAATGTTTTTGGTTTTAGAGGCTTTGAAATGTTTTTGGGAATTTTTGTAGAATTTTTAGATGTTTTTGTATTTTTCTAAAAATCAAATAGTGGTAAAAATGATAAACAATGCACAACCTGGAGTAATTTGCAACTTAAAAATCTTTTAAGTACCCAAAACTCCTGGAGACTATTTTTGTGCTACAATATAGACAATATCTACAAAATAGGACGTGAAATCACAATTTTTAGATTTTTTTAATTTTTTTTAATGATTTTTTAAGATTTTTTATTCTTTTCAATTTACTTAGTTTTAAAAAGAGTTAATGCACGAAAATTGGACAAATATTAAAAGACAGTGAAAGGAAATTAATCTATTTTTTGGATTTCTAGAGCAAAATTCTAATTTTTATGAATTTTTGAATTTCAGGAAGAGAAAAGGACAATGTTTTAATTTTTTTAATAATAACAAATGGAAATAAAATGCAATGAAAACATTATGTTAGAAAGATACACGCATCTGGAGCATAGCATGATTATTGGAGAATTTATTGAGCAACAAAAATATTTATTTCAATGATAAAAAGCATAAAATTAAGGTCTGGAATTCAGGGACTAAAATGTGAATGTTTACAGTCCTAGAATTAAAATGTAAAAAATAAATAAAAAATAGAAGAGAACGCGAATTACCTAGTTAGTGTATGTGGTGCACGTGATTTGTCTCTGGAAAGCTTGGGCATTTTTTGTAATATGCAAAAAGTCCAGGGGCTCATGCATAATTTGCCCAAAATATTTGCTTCAATCTGGAGGCAGAGTTCTAATTTGAAATTTTTTAGAAACTTCGGGGGGCTCTCTGATATATTTCCAAATCCTTTTTTTGTTATCTCGTTAAGCTTCTTTGTTTCTCTTCGTTCACAAGCCAACAACACAAGGGGGCCAAGGTGCGTCGCCCAAGCACACGGGGGAAGGGCGGATTTGGAATTTTCATGCGATCGGCGGTGGCGATGGCGGCGAGGCGCGGTTGTGCCGCGGTGAAGGGGCGGTGCCTGCGTGGTGGAGAGATCTTTGACGGTGGGTGCTAAAGAGGGCTGATGTGGAGCAACTAGCGAGGGGCCGCTCCAAGCGGCGGTGAGGGAGAGCGCGAGGTGTTGCGTCGATAGACTAAGAGAGAGAGAGAGGCGCAACCGTTGGAGGCTTGGTGCGGATTTGCGGATCTGGAAGACTCAGCTCCACCCCAAGTGGAGGAGGGGTGGGTGGCTTCTGTGGAGATGGGCGGCGGCGCCAGCCACTACTGGAGAGGTGGAGGCATATGTGGTGATGGGCGGCGGCGCCGACCGCGGCTGGAGTGGCAGAGGCATCACCGTTGGGCAGAGAAGGGCTTAGTGGTCGCGGGCATCGCCAGCGACTGGAGTAGCGGCACCTACGGCTTGATGTTTTTAATTTTTGCATCATTTTTTGTAAATCAGGAATGAAAAGAAATTTATTTTTTATTTTTTAAGAAAAACAGAAAACTGTGGCAGAAGAATTTTTTAATTTGATTTATTTATTATTTTTTCTGCAAAACAAATATTAAAAAGGAAGAAAAACAAAAATGTTTTTTATATATAAATAATTAGGATACGAGCACGACAGCTCGATCTCAAAATCAAAATGGAAGATGTGAATGAGTGCGGTTCCGAGGAGAACGGCGGATGGAACCGGATCTCTGACCACCGTGCGTGGTCAGAGGTGAGAGATCATGCGAGGTAGAACGAGAACGTGTAGAGATCGAGAAAGTGAGATGAAAATCGGAATCGAAGGTGAATAAAACTTGTGAAGGATTCTAAGATATAGATAAAAAATGACAACAAAATAAAAATGCGAAAATTAAACTAAAGTTAATCTAGATGAAAAATAAGAGAAAATTATGGATCTCACCTTAGGAGCTGAAAATACCGCGATCACCTCGACAAAGGCCGACTCACTTTCAACAGACGGCTCAGAGGCTAGGCACCTCTCTGCAACAAGATAGTTCTCGAAGAAAAGGCTCCTCTCACCAAAGATTGATCAAGTTTGAAATGAGGGAGTGAGCCATATTAATAGATAGAGAATTGGGTTTGAATTTTTTTTGAAATTCTGAATGAAGATAAGAGGTAAGAAAAAAATGAAATGAGATAAAGTTAAAATTATATACAAAAATTATTTTTTATTGTATTTTCGTCAATCAATTGAATAAACAATGTTAATTTTTTTATTCTTTTTGTGGTGGTTATTTAAGAATAGCAACTATATACATATACTATATACATATAGTACATTATATACATAGTGAAATAAGGAAAATTTTTTTTTAAAAATTTTTTATTTTTGTTTTAAATAATTAGTCAAAATATTTAATATATTTACAAATACAATATGTACAAATAAACGGTAAAATTGCACAAACCATCCCACACCGACTTTTCAACCGTAACTCCAAAAATTATGAAATCGCAACCATTTTAAATATAATTTAATTCAGAATACAATGGAAGTGAGTTTTGGTTCAATTTGAGTTCATATGGAGCTGGAATTGGTCTTCCAATTATTTCTTAGTGACTTTTTCCAAGTGTGGTTGCTTTTATTCTATACATGATTTTATTTGCAAACATTTTTATTAATTAGGAAACATTTTTATTTACAATTTTTGTTTTGAAAATTATTTAGTTTGAGGTCAATTTATGTACAAATAAAATAGTGTAGTATACAAATATACACAACACACATTTTTTTGGAATTTTTTTGTTAAGGTCCCTATCTCCCCCTGCTTTATTCCTGGTCGATCAGGTCAAGTCTTGACCTTCTCTCGGGATTTGAGTCAGCATGTATGTATTGCATATATACAGTCTTCTTTTCCTTTTTTTCTTTTTCTTTATTTTTCCTTTCTTTCTTTGTTTATTTATTTTAGGTTAAAATGGTAATAAGTGTACAATATTTACACACAAATGCAAGTTAGTAAGAATATGGAGTTAGTATTATATACATGTGTTTTATAAGGGATTTTAAACTAAAATAAATGAATAAAGATGATGAAATACAGATTCATCATCCCCCTATGCTTGTCCTTTGCTAGTCGCAAACACTTATTTGAAAGAATAAGTGAATAAAAAGAAAAGGAAAAAGAAAGGAAAAATAAAGAAATTAGGACAATATTGAGTATTAAACTTACCGTCATAAAATTGTAGTATGGAGCTCTGTCGGACCTTTGGATTATTAGTGTGGTGGAACCTTAATGAGAAATGGAATTAAAACCTAACAACCTCTAAGTTACATAAGATTCCTATTCAGGTCTGCTCAACAGTCATGTCAGAACAAGTCTACATACAACAAATTCTTATGACTATGAATCTTTACTTTTAAGATATAAGTGAATGATAGCTCCCATCTCAAAAGTAGCAAAGAAACATCCTCCCTCAACAAGGTAACTCTAGTCCCCTGATCTAGCAACTCTTTCCTTGGGGAACGGGGATATTCCCTTCTAAGTTCAAGCACAACGAACTCAAGAAGAGGAGATGGAGAAAAGAATGGATGATAACCAGTGTAGCTACCTATTCTTGGATGCATGACCAGTGTAGCCAAGTCATCCAGCTGCAAGCTTATAAAAATTTGACTTTGAAGCTCTTATTAAATTTTTTTTATCCTTGTATATACACTTCGGCATGCATTTTACTTTTCAATAAGACCTGTCCACTTTTGGAGATTCTACACTTTCTTTCCCTTCTTTTTTTTTGAAATATATACAAGGTGCATCATGTACATAAGGAGTTTTTCGTCTTGAGCTAGTAGACTATCCCTCTCTTGAAGCATTATTGCAACCCCACAGCATCCTATCTTTGGACCTCAATGCAAACAAACCAGGTTGAGACGCACTTCCCTCCTTAGAAGAAGATGAGAGGTTCTGCCTAGAAGTACTACCCTCATATGCTACTCCAAGCCAAAAGATTTTGCCTCCTCACTGCCCCTTCCATGAAGAGCTACGTGTAGAGTGCTTGTCTAGGATAAGCCATGGTCTGAAAGAATCATGTGTGTTGTTAAATGTTCTACTTAAACTAATCAAGATGATATGTGAACATAGTCTTATGGAGTCAAAGAATTAATTCGATAGGACCTGAAATGCCTTAACTCCGGTTATTAAAAGGTTCCTCTGAAATTATGTGGATTAAGTCCCAACTAAGCTCATTCTTCAATTTTATTCCAGACTTAGTTTAAATTTTAATACTATCCTGAAAAATGCACATGCAAATGCAAGAATATGCACAATGCAAAAAAGCAAAAAAATTGAAACAAATTCTAATTTTTAACTTTTTATGGGTTTTTGGAAAAGAAAGGAAAAATTATGCACATGCAAAAAGAGTTCTTTTAAGGAAAAAGGGCTACTAATATATACAAGTATATACAAGGATTTTTTTTGTAATTCTTTTTTGTTTCTTTATTTTTGTTGTTCTTTTTGTTATTTTCTTGGGTTGGTTTTGTTTGTTTTTTTAGGTTTTGTTTTGTTTGTTTTGTTTTTTTTTGTTTTTTATTGTTTTTATTGTTTTATTAATTTTATGTTTTTTTCTTTTTTGAAAAGGTGATACACACACGTGATTTTACAAATTTATATACAAATCCCCAAAAATAATTTTATTTAAAAGTACGAGTTATGTCTAAAGTATATATATACAGTATATACGACACCCCCCTATACCTACCTCGAACTAGGTCCTCATAGTGATCAGAAAGAGGTAAAGAAAGACATAACTCGTGCTAAATATAAAAAGTGAAAAGATTCCTATGCTACAACGACTTAAAGAAAAAAGAAGTCATGATCCCCCTATACTTCGGATCAAGTAATCCTAAGTATAGAAGATTGTACAAAAGGGAAAACCGATGCAGAAAATGTACAGACTCAAAAATAAAAAAGATGATATGAGCAACATCACCCTCCTATACTTAGGGTAGAGTATTCCAAAGTATAGGCAACAACAAGAGTGATGAACAAGACGAATAGGAACAACACAAATCATTCACCCCCCTTGTACTTAGGATAAAGCACATCTAAGTATAGCATATATACACACGGAAAAGGGGTGAATGATAAAACGAAAGAAGAAAGAATTGAAACGGAAGGATTTACAAAAGGGTGGATGTACAAAGGTCAAGACGGTCGAAAGCGTACCTTCTTGCGAGATCACTGAGGAATGGATCTAACAAAGAGCAGGTCGATATTGGGGTTATCATTAGGCATGAATTGATCAGGATCGACCAAGAATGTATCCTCAGCAATGTCAGAGTGTGCAGGAACAAATCGGGTTAGTGGAAGTAGTGTGGTCATGTCCTGCCTGGGAAGTCTCGCAAATATCAAAGTAAAAGGGATCGAAATCATTATCATAAAAAGTAAGATCAATTCTGCCTGGCGAGCCTCTATTGGATCATCATATTTACCAAAGGCCGAAATTTCTTTATAAAAGCAAACAAATCAAATTTGGCCTTATCGGTTTCATATAAATCAGGGTGAATAGGAACAGACTCATTAGTGAAAGTAGTCAAATCATGTTTTTCATGTCTAATCTTAGAGTCTGCCTTCCACTCTAGGGTGTCTATTGTGTAAATCTCGTGGATGTCATCAATGCATCACCGCGTACCAGAAGGGGGAACTCCAAGGTCTATACTTTCTGAGTATTCCTCCTTGAGAAGAAATCCTTGGGTCTTAATATCATACAACATATAACAAAAATCTCTGATAGTATCATCGAGGTCAAATTCCTTGGGGTTGGCTAACACTGGCTGGCTCTCATGGGATGCCCAGTCTTTGGTCAGTAATGGGTGTAGTGATCAACACATCGCTCCCTGCATCAGAACAGGAGCGGATCTCTCTTGATCCATAATCAATAACGGATCTCGCAGAGGCGATGAAAGGTCGTCCTAAGATGATTGGAGGGTGCTCCACAAGGGTGGATAACTCCATGGACAATACGATAAAATTAGAAGTGAAGTTCATGCCCTGAATAAAAATGACAGCGTTTTCTAGAATACCCTTCGGCCTCTTGATAGATCCATCAGCAAATTGAACTATCATCCTGGTTTCCTTGAGAGGCCCAAGATGAAGAGACTGTACCATAGAGAAGGGTATTAAATTGATTTACGAACCACTGTCAAGGAGAGTGTTATCACAAGAATAGTCAGATATGGAGCAACTCACAAGAGGTGTGGCAGTGTTCCATTTCTTAAAATTTGGAAGGTGTGAGATGGTGTAGGCAGTGGACATGGTCAAGATGTGATGCTCAGATCTGCTTCTCCGCTTTATCTTCTTGTGTGAGGAGAAGATAAATGGGTCATGGCCTGGTGATGTGGGGCTTTAATGATCTCGTGAATGGTGGCCATCACTTCAGGTTCAGTCAACTTTTTTTTGAATTTTTGGACCTTTTCCATATAATGAAGGAGATCGGAATAAGCATATACACGAGGATTGCCAAGAGCAACATATAGAGTGGAATCCTCGGGGTCAAAGATGGGACATGTGATGAATGACTGTGTGGGAAAATGGGTTGGCATGGGTCCCACTCCTCGCAAAATGAATCAACAATATGTCTCCCAAAATATTTTTTGGATTTTTAAATTTTCTCATTTTTTTGTATTGTGGGCGATTGCAAGCTCTCATGATTACCTCAAGTGAATCCATATTCTCAAATAGTGGAGCAATGTTCTGGCTCTTATTTATGTTAAATAGATTGCTAATCCTCAAATTCATATGCCTCATCATCTGGTTCAGGGTCTCAAGTGTGGAAATCATGAAAGGTGAATACAAAATCCTAGGATCGGGTGAGTGGAATGTAGGTGGTTGAGAATCAGAGTCCATCTCCTGAAATAATGGGTTAGGCGGATATGAACAAAAATCATGAAGAAAGTCCTCCTGGAAAAAGGAAGGTGGATCGGCTGGAGAGTGCGAGAAGTCCGCGAAGATCGGATTAAAATAACTCCAGTCGGCCATCTCTGAAAGAAAAGACAGAGATCAGGAGAACATGATAGTCAATTCAAGCTATGCAAGAAAAAAGGCACAAACGCGCAGAAGGATATAGGATGCATACAAGCAATCAAACATAATACAAACCCCTAGTTCACCAAATCAATGGAATGTGAAGATCGTGAAGGTTCGGTCAATTATCTTGTCAATTTTTAGAGTTTAGTGAGAATACAATCTATCAGAGCGGTTAAAGTGAGTTGTTAGGAACCCAATGCTCCTTGGAGACTATCCCAATCTCACAACTAGTTTTTCCCAACCAGTATGGGTGCAGACCGTTTACCGGCTACCCATCTGCCCACTCTGCTAAGGAAATCCCAGACTGATTACTGGCTACCCGGTGAAGTCCTCACGGGAGAACAACTAATCGCAAGACGGTAGTCTGAGAAGAGAGTTCAGGCATGGTTCTATCCTAGTGTGCAGGTCGCTCTCTCACTGCAGATAAATTAAACAAGATGGGGGTTACTCTCCCCAAAACAATTATTTTAACTTACGTTTATTTTAGGGTCGAGTTTTCTTTAGCAGTCCTGTTTTTAGGCAATTATCACGTGGTTTGAGTATTTTAAATGAATCGCCTACCGAGTGTCCAATTTTCTTTTTAACTTATGTCAGTGAAAACAAGGAAGGAGATCAGAAATGCCAATGCGCGATTAAACATAATGATGCATGCAGGGGTTAGAGATGTGTACCTTATCGCTAGTACTCTACATGCACGTGATCTGCGCAGATTTGAAATAGAGAAAAATAAACTAACCTATATGCAAATGCAAGTGAACCGCCCTTATCAATAGCTCCTATTAACGTACAAGAACATGTTAATTTGACTAAGTCCAATTACGCTCTATTCTATAGGTACAAAAATTCTTGTTTAGGGTGTTTGACCTAATTAATTACCCGGCTCAAGCAAATTAATTTAAGCAATCAATAGGTAGCTCATGAAATCTGTGTGAAACAAAGAGCAGCACATGGCCAAACAAACCCACAACAAATGAATGTCTGCTTACAAGGGTTAAAAAGCTAGAAATAAATAAATAAATAAATAAATAAAAGGTCTTCTTTTTTTCTCCTTCAATTCTTCTTCTCCTTCTCTCACGCTATCATGCGGCTCGGTGAAGAATCAAGCCACCACCACTTCGCTTGGGTGCTTCGACTCTCCTAGGATCGCCTCCTTCGCTCTGCGGGCCCTCGCAAGAAAAAGAAAAGTGAGATTTGTGTAAGAAACACAATTTTCAAATATGAGCAGAGAATATGAACAATGAAATAATGTGGAAAAATATAAATAGATATATACAACCAAGATCGTAGGTCAAAAGAGAAACCTAACTACCCTCGTCGTGCCTCCCTGGTAACGACGCCATTTTGCTACTATGCTTTTTGAGGGGTTTTAATTATATTAATTAGGAATAATGTCATTTCTACCCAATCAAGCGTCAATAAATATATTTTTTCTTCTCAATCTACAAAAAATAATTACAAGAGAATAATGAAGCGAGAGAAATTTTTTATACTTATTTATAAGTATAGCAACATGATCGAACTCAGGGAGGCTACAATTCCCGAGGGTTATTTAATTAATCGAAAATCAATTAGAAGAAAAAGGGAATCTCAAATGCAAGCCATCTTGGTTTTTTGCGAAAAATATTTTTTGTCCATTTAATATTTTATATTTTATTTATAATATTTTTATTTTTTTATTTTCAAATTTTTAATGTTTTTGATTTTTGCAATTATTTTTATTTTTCAAATAAGGAACAATATGCATAAGGAAAGAAAGACACACACCACACTTTTTTGTATTTTTCAAAATAGTCAGAAATACTCGGAAAAATCCAGAGAAAATAATTTTGGGTTTTGAAGGCTTTGAAATATTTTTGAAAATTTTTGTAGAATTTTCAGATGTTTTTATATTTTTCAAAAATCAAATAGTGATAAAAATGATAAATAGTGCATGATCTGGAGTAATTTGCAACTTCAAAATGTTTTAATGCCCAAAACTCCTAGAGACTATTTCTATGCGAAAATATAGACAAATATATATAAACAGGAAGTGAAATCATAAATTTTGGATTTTTTTTTAAAATTTTAATGATTTTTGTTTATATTTCTCAATTTGTTTGGCTTTTGAAAAGAGTTAATGAGCGAAAATTGGATAGGAATTAAATGATAGTGAAAGGAAATTAATCTAATTTTTGGAATTTGTAGAGTAATATTCAAAATGTTATGAATTTTTAAATTTAAGGAAGAGAAGAATACAAAGTTTTTTATTTTTTTAATAATAACAAATTGAAATAAAATGCAATGAAAACATTATGTTATAAAGATACACACATCAGGAGTATAGCATGATTTTTGGAGAATTTATTGAGCAATAAAAACATTTATTTCATAGATAAAAAGCATGCAAATGAAGGTCTGGAATTCAAGGATTAAAATGTGAAGGTTTATAGTTCTGGAAGTAAAATGTAATAATAAATAAAAACAGAAGAGAAAATGCAAATTTGTCTCTAGAAAGCAGGGGTGTTTTTGTAATATGCAAAAAATCCAAGGGCTCATGCAAAATTTGCCCAAAATATTTGCTTCAATCTGGAGGCAGAGTTCTGATTTGCACTTTTTTAGAAACTCTAGTGGGCTCTCTAATATATTTCCAAATCCTTTTTTTGTTATCCCATCAGGGCTCTTTGTTTCTCTTCGTTCATAAACCAACAGCACAAGGGGGCCAAGGTGTGTTGCCAAGCACATAGGGAAGGGCGGATCTGTAGTTCACAGTGTCGGCGGTGGCGAGGGCGGCAAGGCGCGGCTGTGCCGCAATGAAGGGGAAATGCCTACGCGGTGGAGGGCTTTTCGATAGTGGGCGCTAAAGAGGGTTGATGCTAACTGTATCCAACCAAAAAAATATTTAAAAAATGGCTTCTTATTCATTTTTGACAAAAAAACACTTTTCAAAAATAATTCAAAAAAAATCAAAAAAAAGAAAAAGAAATAAGAAGCCAAAAATCATTAGCATTTCTCACTCTAGAAAAGAAAAAGAAATAAGAAATCTCAGTTTTATCACTCTAAAACTGATTAATTAAGCTCAACTCCCTAAAAATAATTAGCATTTCTTCATTTATTCTCCATAATAGCATTCATGCATGTTTTGATAAGAATTGCATTTTATCACTTATTTTCGCACAAAATAAGAAGCCAAAAATCCCAGCCAAAATTGACCTATAAATAACCTAACTTCCCTGATTTTTAACTAATTCATGCTAACTCCAATTGACCCAAATCAACTTCCATTGTGTACATATCACTAAAAAGAATAAATGCAAAATGCAAAAAAAACCACTAATCCAAATAAGTGGACCAAAAACCCAAACCCTATTTCTAGGATTCCCTGACTAAAATCCTTAGATCTTCCTCACCAGTGTCCATTTTAATTCTACTCACTTTTGAACTGATGTGCATTCAACTACCTTCAAAACAAGACCAAGTTCAAGTGAATCGGAGTTCATATGTGAATGTTGGGATTTGGGCCTCTTTTGTACATTTTGTATTTTAGCAGTTTTTGACCAATTATTTTTTGTATGTAATTGACCCACTTTATTTTATTTCTTTTTCATTTGTCTTCTTTATTAAAAGTTATATTAAAATGTGCAAAAATCCAAATCCAAAACGAACTTGAAATCAAAGAAACTAACTGAGTCCGAGTCTTCACTAATTGTCTCTACAAAAATGGTCTTTTTCGTGTTTTATCTTATTTCTTCTTTTTCTTAATTAATAAAAATAAAAAAATAGATTATTATGTAAACATTTATCCTTGATTTTATCATATTTTTTCTGGTTTTTATATAGTTTAAAAATGACAAAAAAATAAAAAAAACCCAAAAATCAAGGTATTCTATGTACATGGGATACCCCAAAAACAACAATTTGTGCAATTGATCGATTTTGGTTTTGATGTCTATATGAAAGTTGTAGATCTCATCAAGATGAGAAACTTTTGTGCAGAAACTTTTTTGATCTGAGGCCGGTTGCTATTTATTTCAAATTTTTCTTGTATTTATTTTCCTATTTTTGTGGTGCTGACACGTCGCAGCTCCTGGAGCCGCCACGTGTCACCCATTTTTGGATTTATTTTTTATTTCGTTTTTATAAAAAAAATAAAACCTCTGCACGTGCGGGGCACGTTCCTCCTTCGCACGTGCCATGCACATGCTCCGCCAACCCCCATCTCGCTGACACATAACCTTATCAGAGCCGTCCGATCTCGGTCGATCGGACGGCATCTGTACGCCATCTTCCTCCTTCAACCTTTCCTAAAATGCGCCGCCGCAATCACCACCGTCCCTGCGAGATCTCCACCGCCACCACCCGATCCCCGCAATCCCACGCCTCGCCACGATCTCCCTTCCGTCAATCCCTCGTCGCCATCTCCAATCGTCTCCCCCTTTCCTAAATCAACCACTGTCACCGATCACCTTCCTCTTCAAACCCAATTCCGTCGATCTCCCATATCCAGCCTCCTCTTCGCTATAAAAGTCCCTCCGCTGCCCTCGAATTCTTCATCCACCGACAATACCAAATTTGAGGAGTGGCAGTGACAGCGGCACTCCCTCCTCCCTCGACGAGATCCGAGGCCCTTGGCCTTGTCATAGAATGGCCTCGAGCTCGTTGCCTTTGCTCCGGCCATCGTAGCCATCGAGCCCACGTTTCTTCCACCCTCGATAACTTGTGTTCTCTCCTCCACGACATCTACGTCCAGAGCTTCATCTACTCAATACACCATCACCTCGCCAACAATGTTCCTCTCCGACATCGCCGCAACAACATCATTGGACAACCTCTGCATCTTCATCGAGTCGCTTCAGCTTTCACCATCCACCGCACCCAAGTCCGGAGCTCGCCGGTCGCATCATCAAGGGGCATGTGTCGCTCCTCCGTAACCAAAGCTGGGTCTGGAAGCTCCAGCATCTACTCGCCTATGACGATGCTCCGACTATGGCCTCCATCTTACGGCTGCCCTCCATCGAGGCTCTAAAGACATCCTCCCTGTCGTGATGCCTCGTCGGCTCTTCGCAGCCCCGCCCCCTCCTCCGTATTCTGCCTTTACTGGCCGAGCAGGAGGCCCGAGGCCCTCCCCGCATGCGCGGTACATGACAGGATGGAACTTTGCAAAGACGTCCCCTGGAGCTATCTCAAATCACAGAAGAACCCCTCCCCTTGGGAATTTACAGAATCAACCCTAGAGTTTTCCCATATTACAGATCTAGCCCACCGACCAGAGGGCACGTGTTACGCACGTGCTCTCTGGACATTTTGAAGACATACCCCTAGGGGTTTAGGTAATTACATGCATACCCTTTATTTTGCATTATCTTTATTAATAATTTATTATAATTGCAGATAGACCCTTGTGTTCCCCCTCAATTTTGGACCTCTACGTTGCATATTTTTATCATTTAAAAAATAGAATTTTGTTCTACAACTAATCCTCTACATCATGGCATATGTTTGATATTTTTGTGATCAGAGGTTAATTATTAATTATTATTTTGTAGAAAATTGCATATTTTTCCTATTCTGTTCTCGAAAATTCGAAACTAATTAACCGTTGCTTTAAAAATTGCCAAACATTTGTGGATTGTAAAATTAGTTGTTTATTACATCGTGTCCAAAAAGAATTGTATTTGCAAGCATCAGTTGCTCTCTAAAAATCATTTTGCATATTTCGATATTTAATTTTTATAGGTATTAAATCTTATATTTTTGAGGTTTAGGATTTTTCTGAGATCCATCACTGAGTGATAGATCTTGAATAATTTTATCTTTTGAAAATAAATAGGTTTAATATTTATTATAATCAAATATTGAAATTCGCATGATTTGCATTCGAAAGTTCATAAAAAATTTATCTTGCATCCAAAAATTCCAAAAAATTTATAGTGCATTCATTTCATCGTAATTGTCAGCTTGGCCAAATTTCACTTTTTTTGTCATCGTTTGCTCGCTAATCATTTTTTAGTCCTTAAAATTGGCCTCATTTGCATTTTGCATCTCAAATTGCATAAAAAATTACAAAAAAACACCTCGAAAACCGTACACAAACTTTGATAGAAAAAATTCTAGGTTGTTCTTTTGCCTCCTTGTGTTCGACATTGGGACTTGCCCAAGTAAAATAAACATAAAACCACGCGATTAAAATTTGATTAAATAATTGTAGTTATTTCTTGACTGATTCTGATTGCCTGGCCTATAGCGAAACGACACATTATTCTAAACGAACGATAATCCACGCATTTAACATCGGCTATATCGGATTCTTCCGTGGAGGGCTCTTCGGCGGTGGGCGCTAAAGAGGGCTGACGCAGAGCAACTGGCGAGGGGCCTCTCCATGCGGCGGTGAGGGCGAGCGTGAGGCACTACGTCGACGGGTTGAGTGGGAGGGCGCAACCACTGGAGGCTTGGTGTAGACTGGTAGATCTAGAAGACACAGCTCCGCCCCAGGCGGAGGAGGGGTAGGAGGCTTCTGTGGAGATGGGCAGTGGCACCGACCGCAGCTGGAGAGGCGGAGGCGTCACCGTTGGGCGGAGACGGGCTGAGCGACCGTGGGCATCGCCTGCGGCTGGAGAGGCGGTGCCTGTGGCTTGATTTTTTTGTTTTTTTATATTATTTTTTTGTAAATCAGAAATGAAAAGATAATTATATATATATATATTTTAAGAAAAATAGAAAGTTGTAATAGAATAAAATTTTATTTATTTATTCATTTGTTTTTTATTTTTTCCTGCAAAACAAATGTTAGAAAAGAAGAAAAATAAATTTTTTTATTTTTTATATATAAATAATTAGGTTGCGAGCATGACGACTCGATCTCAAAATCAAAACGGAAGAGGTGAATGAGTGTGGTTCCGAGGAGAAGAGCGGATGGAACCGGATTTCTGACCACCGTGTGTGGTCAAAGGTGAGAGATCGTGCAAGGCAGGACAGGAACATGTAGAGATCGAGAAAGTGAGATGAAAAATTGGAATCGAAGGTGAATAAAACTCATGATGGATTCTAAGATCTAGATAAAAAATGATAACAAAATAAAAAAGCGAAAAATTAAGCTAAGGTTAATCTAGATGAAAAATAAGAGAAAACGATGGATGTCACCTTAGGAGTGGAAAAGACCGTGATCGCTTCGAGGAAGGCCGACTCACTGTCACCGAACGGCTCAGAGGCTAGGCCTCTACGACAAGAGAGCTCTCGAAGAAAAGGCTCCTCTCACCAAAGATTGATCAAGTTGAAATGAGGGAGAGAGAGCCATATTAATAGATAGAGAATGGAGTTTGAATTTTTTGAAATTTTGAATGAAGATAAGAGATAAGAAAAAAATTGAAATGAGATAAAGTCAAAATTATTTACAAATTATTTTTTTGTTGTATTTTCGTCACTCAATTGAATAAAAAATGTTAATTTTTTTATTTTTTGTGGTGGTTATTTAGGAATAGCAACTATATAGATATACTATATACATATGGTACATTATATACATAGCCAAATAAGGACTTTTTTTCTTTTAAAATTTTTTATTTTTTTATTTTTGTTTTAAATAATTAGTAAAAATATTTATAAATATTTACAAATACAATATTACAAATAAATGGTAAAATTGCACAAACCACCCCGGAAAACTGATTTTTCAACCGTAACACCAAAAATTATGAAATCACAGCCATTTTGAAGATAATTAAACTTAGAATGCAATGGAAGTAAGTTTGGTTCAATTTGAATTCATATGGAGCCAGAATCAGTCTTTTAATAATCGCTTAGTGGCTTTTTCCAAGTGTGGTCGCTTTTATTCTATACATGATTTTATTTTACAAACATTTTTATTAATTAGGAAACATTTTTATTTACAACTTTTGTTTTGAAAATTATTTAGTTTGAGGTCAATTGATGTACAAATAAAATAGTGTAGTATACAAATATTCAGCAGACATTTTTTTGATTTCTTTATTAAGGTCCCTATCTCCCCCTACTTTATTCCTGGTCGATCAGGTCAAGTCTTGACCTTCTCTCAGGGTTCGAGTCAGCTTGTATCCATTATATATATAGTCTTCTTTTCCTTTTTTTGCCTTTTAATTATTTTTTCCTCTCTTTCTTTGTTTATTTTAGGATAAAATGGTAATAAGTGTACAATATTTACACACAGATAAAAGTTAGTAAGAATATGGAGTTAGTATTAATACATGTGTTTTATAAGGGATTTTAAGCTAGAATAAATGAATAAAGATGACGAAATGCAGATTCATCAAGGCCGGGTCATTTAGAGGACATATGATATCAGAAGCACCGTTACATAGCATCTGCATGTGTGGTTTAGCAAACTGAGACTACTTCTACTCAAAACTCGAGGCTCGTTGACATTGTCTCTTAATTGAGGAATATAACGACTACTCTGACTGCACCTCCTACAGGATCATCAGATACCGTTGCTGCTGCCAAAGCTTCCACTAGCTCCTTAGGTAAGCCATGCACTTACCAGTTGTAGCATCTTGGAATTGACTGATTGGATCATGGACTCTAGAGCATTTCATCATATATGTGGAGATAGAGCATAGTTTAGCTCCTACAGATCTCTCTCTCTTGGGAGATCCGTGGTGATTGCAAATGGGGTTTATTTACCAATTGTTGGCCAGAGGGAGAATACTGGATCACCCTCAATGCATCTATAGAATGTCTTGCATGCATACGCTTTTTAGATGAATTTTTTATCTACTAATCATATTATAAAATATTTATATTGTCATGCCATATTTAACCCCTCATCTCTTGAATTTCAGGACATACTCATGGATAGGGTGATTGGATGCAACTGAGAGCAGCGAGGACTTTACAAACTAGTCCAGCCTCCTTGTATTGGTGATGTGACTATTCCTACTAGATCAATCTCTCCGTTCACATGGCACCTTCACCTTGGATGCCTTCCTTTACAAAATCTATGTCATGATCTCCCTAAGATTTCTCCTCATACCACCTTGGAGTGTGAGGCATGTTAGCTTGGGAAGCACCATCGTTCCTCTTTTTCGAGACATCAGAGTCATCATATTAGTCAGTCATTTGAATTATTTCATTTTGATATATGGGGTCCTGGTAGAGTTCCTGATCATCGGAGACATCATTTGTATTCGGTCATTGAGAAGATTTCTCTAGATTATCTTGTATTTTCTTTTTAAAAAATAAGTCAGATGTTGGTACTGTCACTAAATCATTTCTTATTAAAATGAAGAATATTTTTTCTACTCAAGTGAAGTTTACTCGTTCTAAAAATGCCTTGGAGTTCTCCACTTTACAACTGTCTAATTTCCTCAGGTCTCTTGGTATTGTTCACCAGACTTCATGCGCATACACATCACAACAAAATGGTGTTGCTGAATGCAAACACCGTCATCTTCTTGATGTCATGGGTACTCTTTTGATTTAAAGTCAAGCTCCTCACTCGTTCTAAGGTAATGCAATTATCCAGGCTTGCTACTTAGTGAACCGCATGCCTTCCACAGTTCTTGGAGAGAAGATTCCTTTCTCAATTGCATTTTCCAAGAAGGACATATTCTTTATTACTCTCAAGGTCTTTACTACGGCCTTTGTCCACAAATTTACTATTGGTCGTGACAAGCTCTCTCCATGAACTGTGAAATGCATGTTTGTTGTCTACTCTCGTACCCAAAAGGGTATGATGTTTTTATCATGTACAGAGAAAGTATTATGTGAGTGCTAATGTCACCTTTGTTGCGTCTGTTATGTATTCTTCTCCTATAGGTGACATGTTGTCAAACTTTGACTCTGGTAAAAGTGTTTTTGTTACAACATCTCCTTTGCATCCACCACCACCTCTTCAGTTTGAGCCACAATCACCTCCTTCACCACCACTACCTCCACCTCCACCATCTACTCTGTGATGAAGCGCAAATCCGGCCCTCTAAATGTGCGGAATTAGCACTCAGGAACGTTGCAGTCGGGCTGGATTAGATCCATCAGAAGACCATCTAATTACTAAGTCAAATAGAATCAGATGGTCGATAATTTATTTTACTTGGCAAGAAACCAAGGTCGAACTCGTATTATTTAGATTTTTTAATTATTAGTTAAGTGTTGAGCTGGAGACGAATAGGTCAAACAATGCAAGAAGACAGAACAATGATGCATTAAAAAAATATGAAACATGCATTTTTTTATTAAATTTTCAATCATGCAATTAGATGTGTTGAAATGCAATGCAAACAATCCCTAGATCAGGAATACTTGAGCCATTAAAACACAAGTTAAATCAGGTTCAAATTATGAAGCATTCTTTATTCATGTAAAAAATTAGGCACGAGAATTATTGGCATCAAGACATTTAATAAGTAAAATAACACATCAAATTTAGGAGTGTTAATTTTGAAATAAAAGCATGCCATAAAGAAGACAATAAAGAGAGCTTCAAAATGCCACTGAAATCGTCTCAATCGGAGTTAGGAAGCTCAGGATATGTATAAAAGAAGACAAGGGCATAAACGCAAGAAAAACATGAAAGATAACTACAAACAGGTCCCTGGGAGGGACTAAAATGTAATTAGAATAAGGCGCATAACCTTCCCTGTAAATAACCTACACGCACGGGGGCATATTTGCAATTATTAAAACCCGTGAGGGTAAAAGTGCAAATAACCCCAGGCGCGCATGGGTAGCACGTGAAGCAGGACCTGTTTGCAATATGGAGAAGTTGGTAGGGCCTCTATGAAAATTTCCCAGAAGACACGTGCATGGCACGCGCTATCCCAGGTTTAGTGGAGGTGCAGGCTCGGCTGAGGCTCGGAGGAGGTTTGGCTAGGCTCGGAATGGAGCAAGTCTCCAGGCTTGGACTCGTAGGAGGCTCGGAGTAGGCTCGAGACACTCGAATCTGGAGGTTCAGATACTGAGGTTCAGGGCAGCCCTAGCTCTGACATGTGGACGTACGTGATCCGCCAGATCAATAAGATCCGACGATACCTGTATTGCGTGGAGTCGGTGGCATGTCCTCATCTGGACCGTTGGATGAATGCTGAGATACACTCAATCAATGGTCGCTGTACTTTCTCCTGTACCTAAGGCTAGTGGCGAGTTCGGATCTCCAACAAAGCACTCCGAGCTCCACCGCCGTCTATCCTGCTCGGTGAATCTCCTCAAGACTCCTTAGAAGGTTGGCGAGGAAGCGGGAGCCCTTGGTATGCGCCAAACAATCTGGACATGGCTAACCATATCTGGACGACGGAGACGGGGCTGCAAAAATCTCTCTGGTGAGTCTTCCGATCATTGAAGAATAGAGAACCTGCATATTTAGTTGCATAGCCGAAGCATAGGTCGTACATGGGTAAGTGATATGGGGTTCCATTCGAGCGAGGAGAGTGAGGGAATCGGAGCTCCATCTCCGGCGACCGGAGAGGAGATGGGTCAACGGTGGCTGAGGTATGAAGAATGAGGAAGGGGTGATCTGATGTTACGTGTGAACAGGGAAGGTGATGCGAAGCTACTGAGATGAACAATGGAGGGTGAAGGGGTAAATCGCAGCCTAATTAATTAGGAGAAGAAAGTTGGAAAATACAAGGAAGTTTGAGGAAGCTTACCTGGTCAGAGATGGAGGATTCGACTTGGGCTTGGGGTTCAATTGAACACCGGGTCTTCGCTGGACCTCCTCAGCCAATGGAGGCAGCTCGAGTGGGCTGGAAGCACCGCTACGCCGCCATGGAGGTCGGTGGGTCGACACCAAAGGCGTAAGTCGTGTTCGCTCGATCCCGCCACCTCCCCCTTTCACAGGGAGGTGGAGGAGGGCTGGGCCTCGCCCCACGTAAAGGTGGACCCTTGTGATAGGCGGGGGAGCTGATGAATTTATCAGGTGAAGGTGGCGGTTATGGTCGAGATGGTCATGATTTGCGAGGGAGATATGGCGTAAGTGGGAGGGTGTTGTGGAGTGCGAGATGACCAGCGAAGATGACGGACGAATGGTGAAGACCCTGGAGTAGTTGGTGAGTAGAGAGAGTGGTGATGGTGGGCAGGAAAATTGGAAGGGCGAGGCGGTTGTGCGATATGGCGAACATGGAGGAGATGGGTGACCAGAGGTTGACGAAGGTGCTCTGGCCGTTGGATCTGGAGATCCAATGGCTGAAGATCAGGCTCTAAAGAACGGTCGTGTTGGAGCCCCAGGCGATGCAATCGAAGGGCAAATGGGTACGACACGTGTCGTGTTGTGGGCACAACGCTATCAGGCATCGGAGATGAGCTTAGGACTACAATCGAACGGTGGATGGATCGGCGGAGTCGAGCAGCTGGAATTGAGTGACTAGAAATGATCGAAGGCTGCAAGCGCCTCTACGTGTCGCAAGGAGAGAAAGGCGGGAACCATCAGCCAGGATGAGATCTGTGGTCTGATCGGATGGTTGTGATCACAGTAGCAAGGGACGGCAGTGATCAAGAGAAGGAAATAGATCGGGCGGTTGAGAAATCAGGCGGCATGGCGCGAGGAGATACGGCTACGTGGCTCAACCAGAATGTGCAACGTGACCCAATCAGGTTATTCAGAGATAGATTTTGATTTTTAAGGGATTAAAAGGCCGAATTTGGAAAAACTAAAAACATGAAAGTTGTAGATCTCGATAAGATATACAAGTTTCATGTTGACCAAAAACGGAGACGAGGTCATTTAAAGATAGAAAATATTTTTGAGGGTATTTTTAAGGCTAAAAACACCACAAATTTTAATTTTGACATTTTTTGTGATTTTTAGTTTATTCAGGAGTCTGATAAACACATGACTTTATCCGATTTTTATTGACACCAATTTAAGCAAGGGGGTTAAAATAGGCGAGTTATGATGATCAAATCGAGTTTCATCACCCCCTATACTTAAACTATGCTCGTCCCCGAGCATCAAAGAGAATGAATGAACCGGATTAACCCCCTTGTGCATGTGAGTACATGATCCAATCTGTTCAAGTCCACTCAACTTTAGAGGTCCAAAATTTTAGAGCTCAACCCAGCCTTAATCAAGAGGCACCTAATTCCTCTAATTATCAAGACTCTCTCTGATATACATATAGACTAAGGGTATGATATTTAGTGTTGACTGCGTTCACGAGAGTAGAGTCAAAACTTCACCCAAGGTCTTGGTCTGAAAAACTCTCCTAAGGACCCAAATCCTCAACACTAGGGAATAAATCAAATCTTGCGTTCAGTCCGCCTTCTCTTTTGTTGTCAGACTTAAAAGTGTAGATGGAAGGACAGTAATGGAGGGCATGGGATTGTGTCATTTCTTCTCTCCTTCTCATTGGAACATGGATCCTCTCTTAGTGACTTATTACGCAACACATTTTTTGGTGTTGATCAGTTTGTCCGTCAAGAGAAGTTGTTGCTTTCTTGGGAATACACCGAGGTGTATCTTTTCTTAGTACCTATCGTACTTTCTACACCCAGACTTGTAGCATTTACGATGCAGAGCCCTTTTTTGGTGCAAGCCCGACTCCTGGTCCTAATAGCGATGGTCCAAGTGGACACTTTGAAATGTTTGGGAGCGCTCGCCTTTGGTGGAAGCTCTTTGATATGTAACTTTGTGGAATGAGAGCTTTTCTTTGACATTTCATTTATTTGTAGTATTTTGGCTAGCTCCACTGCTTTTACCAAGAGTTGGCGCACATTGATCAACATTTTTTTTATTTCACACCCTGGCACTTAGGTCAATGTCAAGAGATTAGTATAAGAACCAAGTTCTCATACTGGCTAAAAATTGCTGACATTCAGATTTCGTGAAGCCTTCAAAGATTTTATCCCATCCTCGAGCATCATTAGATCAAGTCCAGACTCGAATCCCTCATCCCAGTCCCTCAAGTGAAGAGTCAACTCATCTCATCGAAATCGTAGTCGTGCATGCGATGTGCTGATCATATTCTTATTGTCTGAGACTAAGCATGAAATATAGCATGAAAATCTAGAAATCTAGGGGAATGTGGATGATCAAGTCTAAGACCCTGATGGGTAAGGCTGGTTAACCTAAAATCTCACGTCCTCATAAAATCAAGTTTTCTTGAACATTTCAGATCCTGGGTGAAAGTGTGATTGTAGAGGATTAATCCAACTCCTTCATTCAAAAAACAAAACTCACATTTTTTAAAAACTTCAAGAGATATTAGGACTGCCTAAACTCAATTAAGTAGATGCACCTGCATTCAGCCAGTATGGATGTAAGTACAGGCCGGAGCCCACTACTTGAGGACGGGGCCTTACGCGATGTCCTCTAAACCATCCAATCTGCTAAGGTTGAACCCTCACTGAACGCAGCTACTTATTTGGACTTAGTAGTCACTAATGACTCTTAAAGGATTTTTGGATTTTCTCATTTTTATGGGATTTTAATAAGAGTTAGAACACTGGTTAGACTCAACTTTCCTGGAAATCAAAAGAAAACTTCAATACCATGTCACACAAATAAAAATTTTCAAAAGATTTTCAAAACAAGAGAAACTCACTTTTCAAAAACATTTTCAAAAATATTTTTATAAAAATAGTGTAACATAATATAGAAAGCCGTGAAAACCACTGAGTCCACTTAGTTCAAAGGATTTTACGTTAGCCAAAAAGTTTTAAATTTTTCATATTTTTCAGATTATAGCTAAAGTAAATATATTGTATATACGGTATACCCCCCTATACTTAAAGTTTGCTATGTCCTCATATCTCTAGATGATACAAGTCCATAGGTCCATTTAAATATAGAGAAATATACGGGAACTAAGAGGGGCTCCCCTATACTTAGGTTAGAAATAACCTAAGTATAAAGGCAAGTAAAGATGAGTGGAGAAAATCACAGGGACTCGGGTCCCCCCTATACTTAGGCTGAGATTAGCCTAAGGGCTCGTTTGGTTGCAGGGTTGGGCAGGGTTGGCTTGATCCAACCCGGGTTGGCCCTGCAACCAAACAGGGTTCTCCTCCTCACAGTTTACTATTCACAGGGGTACCCCTGCCCAGCCCAACCCTGTCCAACCCTGCAACCAAACGAACCCTAAGTATAAACATGGAAATTTGATGTTGGTAGAGACCCAAGGTGAACGAAGAAGAAGGATGGATATACAAGTGAGTGGATGAATCTGCGGAGATTAACGGAGTGACTAAGGCTCAGGGGAGGTTGTCGGAGCAAACATGGCTCAATCAAGCATGCAAAACCCTTCAATTTCACCAACTCACACATTGAACCAACCGAGGTTGATTTATTATCTTGTCAGTTTTATTGGTGATTAAAACATTCTATTCATACGCGACAACAAAAATGTTAAGTGAAATCGATTGCGCACGAGGGTGTTGCTCTCCCAAAACAATTTTTTACTCCATTTTAGGTTGACTTGCAATTTAACAGTCACAGTTATTTAAGGTTGTCACTGAATTAAGGTGAGCACATAAATCAAGCAAACATCGTCTATTGTTCATTCCCATTTTCCATTAACCTAGGTGATCAAGCTAGGAGGGAAATCGAGAAAAACCAAGTATTCGATAAAAATCATGATCTAAGCTAAGCGATAAAACATGCAGTGACTTGACAAAAATACTTGAAAACTTGAGCTATTTTTTTTTAAAACCAAAATCATGTATGCAAGTCGATCAAAAGCCGCACCTAATCATGCTTCTATTAGCGGGGAAGAATGTCTATTAAATTTGGCTAAGTGAAGCGAGATTTTGTGTGTCTATATTTTAGTGTGTCCTACCTACGAGCAAGCACGTAAAAAATGAAAAAATAAAATACGCTCAAAGAGTCGCATGCCTGGTCCTAGGTTGACACTCAAGTGGGGACGATCCCCACACAACCACATTCGTTCGTTTACAATCATGAATCTTCGATCGAAGACCACTGTAAAAGATGATTATTACATGATGCAAAAGACACATTTTTTCTCTTCTTTTCTATTTTCTCCAAGCATGCTTCTGCGGCTCCTCGTAGTGGGAAGCGCCTACTCCTCGCCTCCTTGAACACCAAGGGCCCTGCCACAAAAGCAAAGGTTAGAGATCATATAAAAAAGAAAAATTTGCAATGCAAAATAGATGAACAAATTGACCGATAAAATGAAACACTTAATAGAATAAATAAAATTCCAAATAGACAAGAAATGAGCCGTGTCCCCGACAACGACGCCATTTGATGAAGCGCAAATCCAGCCCTCTAAGTGTGCGGAATTAACACTCACGAACGTTGTAGTCGGGATAGATTAGGTCCATCAAAAGACCATCTAATTACTAAGTCAAATAGAATCAGATGGTCGTTAATTTATTTTACTTGACAAGAAACCAAGGTCGAACTCAGGGACACGAGCCTCTCTCGTATTATCTAGATTTTTTAATTATTAGTTAAGTGTTGAGCTGGAGACAAATAGGTCAAACAATGCAAGAAGATAGAACAATGATGCGTTAAACAAATATGAAACATGCATTTTTTTATTTAATTTTTAATCATGCAATTAGAAGCGATGAAATGCAATGCAAACAAGCCCTAGATCAGGAATACTTGAGCCATTAAAACACAAGTTAAATCAGGGTCAAATTATGAAGCATTCTTTATTCATGTAAAATATTAGGCACGAGAATTATTGGCATCAAGACATTTAATAAATAAAATAATACATCAAATTTAGGAGTGCCAATTCTGAAATAAAAGCATGCCATAAAGAAGACAATAAAGAGAGCTTCAAAATGCCATTGAAATCATCTCAATCGGAGTTATGAAGCTCAAGATATGCATAAAAGAAGACAAGGTCATAAACGCAAGAAAAACATGAAAGATAACTACAAACATGTCCCTGGGAGGGACTAAAATGTAATTAGAATAAGGCGCAGGACCTTCCCTGTAAATAACCGACACGCGCGGGGGCATATTTGCAATTATTAAAACCCGCAAGGGTAAAAGTGCAAATAACCCAAGGCGTGTGTGTGTAGCACATGAAGCAGGACCTATCTGCAATATGGAGACGTTGGCGGGGCCTCTATGAAATTTTCCCAGAAGACACGTGCATGGCATGCGTTATCCCAATCTCGGTCAAGGTGCAGGCTCGGCTGAGGCTCGGAGGAGGTTCGGCTAGGCTCGAAATGGAGCGAGTCTCCGGGCTTGGACTCGTAGGAGGCTCGGAGTAGGCTCGGGACACTCGAATCTGGAGGATCGGATGCTGAGGTTTGGGGCACCCCTGGCTCTGATACGTGGACGTACATGATCTATCAGATCAAGACGATCCGACGATACTTGTGCTGCGTGGAGTCGGTGGCGTGTCCTCATCTAGACCGTTGGATGAACGCTGAGATACACTCATCCAACGGTCGCTATACTTTCTCCTATGCCTAAGGCTGGTGGCGAGTTCGGATCTCCTTAGAAGGTTGGTGAGGAAGCTGGAGCCCATGGGGATGCACCAAGCAATCTGGACATGGCTAACCATGTCTGGACGACAGAGACGGGGCTGCAAAAATCTCTCCGGCGAGTCTTCCGATCATTGAAGAATAGAGAACCTGCATATTTAGTTGCATAGCCGAAGCATAGATCGTGTATGGGTGAGTGATATGGGGTTTCATTCGAGCGAGGAGAGTGAGGGAACCGGAGCTCAATCTCCGTCGACCGGAGAGGAGATGGGTCGATGGTGGCCGAGGTATGAAGAATGAGGAAGGGGTGATCTGATGTAATGCGTGAACGGGGAAGGTGATGCGAAGCTACTGAGATGAACAATGGAGGGTGAAGGGGTAAATCACAGCCTAATTAATTAGGAGAAGAAAGTTGGAAAATACAAGGAAGTTTGAGGAAGCTTACCTGATCGGAGATGGAGGATTTGGCTTGGTCTTGGGGTTCAATCGAACCCCGGGTCTTCGCTGGACCTCCTCAGCCAATGGAGGCAGCTCGAGCGGGCTAGAAGCACCGCGACGCCACCATAGAGGTCGGTGGGTCGACACCGGAGGCGTAAGTCGTCTTCTCTCAATCCCGCCACCTCCCCCTGGCATAGGGAGGTGAAGGAAGGCTGGGCCTCGCCCCGCGTCAAGGTGGACCCTTGTGACAGGTGGGGGAGATGATGAATTTATCGGGTGAAGGTGGCGGTTCCGGTCAAGATGGTCATGATTTGTGGGGGAGATATGGCGTGAGTGGGAGGGCATCATGGAGTGCGAGATGACCAGCGAAGATGACGGACGAATGGTGAAGACCCTGTAGTAGTTGGTGAGTAGAGAGAGTGGTGATGGTGGGCAGGAAATTGGGAAGGGCGAGGCGGTTGTGCGATATAGCGAACGTGGAGGAGATGGGTGACCGGAGGTTGATGAAGGTGCTCTGGCTGTTGGATCTGGAGATCCTACGGCTAAAGATCAGGCACTAAAGAACGACCGTGATGGAGCCCCAGGCGATGCAATCGAAGGGCAAATTGGTACGCCACGTGTCGTGCTGTGGGCGCAGCACTAGCGGGCGGTGGAGATGAGGTCAGGACTACGATCAAACGGTAGATGGATCGGCGGAGTCGAGTGGCTGGGATTGAGTGACTGGAGACGATCGAAGGGTGAAAGGGCCTCCACATGTCGCAAGGAGAGAAAGGCGGGAACCATCGGCCTGGATGAGATCTGTGGTCTGATCGAATGGTTGTGATCACAGCGACAGGGGACGACAATGATCAAGAGAGAGGAAATAGATCGGGCGGCTGAGAAATCAGGTGGCGTTGTGCGACGACTTGCGGCCACGTGGCTCAACCAGAATGAGCCACGTGGCCCAATCAAGTTATTCAGAGAAAGATTTTGATTTTTTAGGGGTTAAAAGGCCGAATTTGGAAAAACGCAAAACATGAAAGTTGTAGATCTAGATGAGGTCTACAAGTTTCATGTTAACCAAAAATGGAGACGATGTCATTTAAAGATAGAAAATATTTTTGAGGGTATTCTTAAGGCTAAAACCACCACGAATTTTAATTTTGACATTTTTTTGTGATTTTTAATTTATTCAAGACTCTGATAAACACATGACTTTATCTGATTTTTATTGACACAAATTTAAGTGAGGGGGTTAAAATATGCGAATTATGATAATGAAATCGAGTTTCATTACCCCGACACAGTTCTCTCTCACATTTTTACATTCGCATGCGCTCTACTCTTTCCTTTGCTCATGCGCTTTCCCCATCATCCAGCATTCCTCAAGTATGTATTGAATACATTGTTTCTACTGATGGCCCTAGTGACATGATTATTCCATAGGACACTATACAGGTGGAGCAGATAACTTATCCAAAAGAGTAGAGATGATGATTATCTTGGTGTGCCTGTTGCTTTGCAGAAGTCGCATCGCACTTGTGCTACTTACCCTATAGCTACTCATGTTTCCTTGGATAACCTTTTAGAAGATTATAGGAGATTGGTAGTGGGTCTATCAGCCATTACTATACCATGGACATACTAGGAGGTTGTATAGGACATCAGATGGTGACTTTCCATGTAAGAGAAAATTGTAGCATTACAATCTCGTGGTATATGAAGCATTATTTCAGCCCCCCCCCCCCCAAGGTGCTTCGGTGGTGGGGTACAAATGGATATTTATAATAAAGAAATGAGCATATGGTACAGTGGATTGCTACAAGATAAGGGCTTGTAGCGCATAGGTTTACCCAGACATATGGGGTGGACTACTAGGATACATTCTCACCAATGCCTAGACATTCTACTATGCAGATTCTTCTCTCGGTTGGTGTGACTACGGATTGGCCTCTTTTCCAACTTGATGTGAAGAATACTTTTCTGTATGGGGATCGACATGAGGTATACATGTAGCAACTACCTGGTTTCACTACTGAACGAGAGTCTTAGACGGTGTGTAAGCTCCGCAAGGTGATTTATGGCCTTAAGCAGAGCCTGAGAGCTTGATTTTAGAAGCTTTTAGAGTTGATAGAGCAACATGGGTTCATGAGATCTACTAGTGATCATTCTCTATTTGTTCGGAGGACACGTAGAGGTATCGTTGTCATTTTGTTTTATGTTGATGATATAATTGTCACGGAAAATGATGAACACAGTATTTAGATTGCTAAGGAGTTCCTAGGTCAACAGTTTGTGACCAGGACTTTGGTAGTCTATGCTACTTCCTTGGATTAGAGTTCGCTAGGAACCAACGTGGTCTTGTGACGAACAAGGGTAATTTGTGACTAATGTTCTACTAGAGACTAGTATGGTTGACCGCAGGCTTGCCACTACCCCTATGGACCCAACCATCAAACAAATATTAGGATGGCACCGAGGAGTTAGACAAGAGAAGATACATGGAGCTAGTGTGAAGATCCTTTATGTTACCATTACCGAGCCAAACATGTCCTTTATTGTGAGAAAAGTGAGTCAACTCATGGAGAAACCCAGATAGGCACATATGGATGCAGTCCATACGATTCTGAGGTATCTAAAGACCTCACAAGGTATTGTCTAGTTGTGACCATGCAAAGATGCAGATTATGCATGATTCCCAAGTGATATGAAGTCTCCATCTGGCTTTGCTTTTTTTGTCTAGGGTTCCCTAATATCATGGAAAACCAAGAAGTAGGCAATTGTTGCCAATCTAGAGCAAGTCTTAGTATAGAGAAATGGCTCAGGGGAGCACCGAGATGATGCGGGTTAGGTTAGTTTTGACCGACCTTGCCATTGACGTACCTCTTCCAATGCAACTCTAATGTGATATTCGAGCAGTTCTATCTATTGCCAACAATCAGGCATTCCTCGAGCGAACCAAGCATATTGAGGTGGATTGCCACTACACCAGAGATATGATACATAAGGGACTCATATCCACCTCCCATGTCACTTCAAGTGATCAAACAGTTGACATATTCACCAAAGCACTTGCTCGAGGCCCATTTCAGGGATGTTATTTCAAGTTGAGCATGATAAATATATATGCTCCAGCTTGAGGGGGAATGTTGAGATACTTGTCTTCTTTTATTACTTTTTCTTATTTATGTTTCTCTCTGCCCATCGTATGTAATTTACCCTAGGGATTTTCTCCTATATAAGAGAGTCCTAGGGTCTCTATGAATGCATCTCATTCTATTTTCTCCACACTTATCCTAAGACAAAATCCATTTATAGCAAAATAAGGTCGAGATTAGAATTTGTAAATATGTGTATACATATGTGGGTGTATGTGTATAAACTTTTCATGAACAAACCCTGAGAACCTATCATTTTTATATTTGTTCCGCTTATATAATCGAGCCTAGACGTATGCATAGGTTCGGTTGTTTATTTTTTAAATGAATTTGTATCATAATTTTATTAAATCAAATCTGAGCTAATATCAAACCTGAGAATTTTCTTATAGTCTAATTATTGTTATGTAATATGCAACACTAATTTTTACGGTACCGCATGCTACATAAAACCATTCCTATATGACAACACTAGTGATAAAGCAACATATATGCATTTATTTGATTCAAGCAAAAAAATTCTTTGCACAATGGATATTAACCTGTTGTTTTATGTTTTTCAATGATAAAACAACTACGAATTTCAAAATATATGTCATTGTGAACTCATTTTATTGGAGTGATGTGAACCGCTTTTTCTTTAGCTAATGCCTCTTGGGTTTGTGTGGAGTGTGCATCGGTCCCTAATCAATGGTTGTTTCTCAGAATCACAATTTGTATCGATTAAACAAATCGTCGGAATCCCCAAAATCAGACATTCTCGAAGAGCTGTATATTCTTCTTGCTGATCAATAATAATGTCAATATCAGGTAACTCATTCATATATTTGATCCCGCCTAAATATGTTTGCTAAGTATATAGTAGTCTCTTCAGCATTGTTGCATCACTTTTTGTGAGACGGTGGAATTGACCCATTTTTTTGCTCCGCTCTTCAGTCCATGAACTTATGAAGTCTCGTTTCTATAGTGGACCAATTTTTTGACATACCACCGAGCCATTTTTAATTAACATAATGATATCGAGCCCTTCTTGCAGCTGATGCTACTAAGTCAGCAGCTTGATCCGTCACATTCGTCCACTAGTTGTCTCCAGGTCTGGACAAGCTCTCTCCTAGAGATGTTAAATGTGTATTTTTTTGTTGGGTAATTTGGGACATAGAAGGAATACTAATGCTATGATCCATTGCACGGGAAATATTATATTAGTGTTGATGTCACATTTTTTAAGTCCGTGATGTACTTTTCTCCTATAGGTGACATGTTGACTTCATCAGATCTAGGTAATGAGGTCTACATACCACCTCCTCCTACGAGTCCATCACCACCTCCACCCGTGTCAGTTGCCCCGACACCACCTCCACCACTCTCTATACCACCACCATCACCTCCTCCTATACTGCCATCTCCCACGATACATGTTCCACCATTGCCACGATACTATACTCGTCGTCCTGCTTCTGCCCATGGTTATAGACAATCATCCAACACGTCCTGGATTTGTTCTGAGTACATTATTTCTAACGATGGCTCTAGAGATGTACCTGAGCATGAACAAATGCAGGAGATTGGTATACGGATTAGAGAAAATCCCAATGACCTGAATGTTCCTATTGCACTTCGTAACCAGAAACGTAACTGTGCCTCATATCCCCTTTCTTCCGATGTTACATTTGATCATCTTACAAGGGAACTTCAGAGGTTTGTTGTTGTTCTATCTGGCATGGAAATACCACTGAATTAAAGGGAGGCCTTGAGAGACAGTTGTTGGCATCTAGCTATGGAAGAGGGCATGGCTACTCTACAGTCACGTGGTAACTGGAGCTTGGTATCTGCTCCTAATGGAGCATCTCTTGTCAGTTGCAAATGGGTGTTTACTGTTAAACACTATGCAGTTGGGAGTCTTGATCACTACAAGGCCAGATTGGTGGCATGAGGATTTACACAAACTTATGGAGTGGATTATCTGGATACTTTTGTTCTTGTTGCTTGTTACTCCACTCTGTGTCCTTTCAGTTGCAGTGATACGTAATTAGCGTTTATATCAGCTATGTTAAACATGCATTTTTGTATGGAGATCTACAGGAGAAAGACTACATGCAGAAACTGTTGGGGTTTGCTGCTGAAGGAGAGTGTCAGTAGGTTTGTAGACTTCACAAGACAATATATGGTGTTAAGCAGAGTCCAAGGGCATATTTTCATAAGCTCTCGGATCTGATTGAAAAATAGGGATTTAAGAGGTAAAATAGAGATCATTCACTATTCGCGCAAAGAACACCCAGAGGTACCATTGTTATCATGATGTATGTTGATGATATACTTGTTACAGGAGATGATGTGCACGGGATAAAGAAGGCAAAGGAATTTCTGGGTTGTCAGTTTGTCACGAAGGATCTTGTCACCCTAAGGTATTTCTTATGATTAGAGTTTGCTAGGAATATGTAGGGTCTTGTGATGACCAATGAAGTGTGTTACAAACATGCTTGTTGAGACATGCATGACTGTGTGTCGAACCTCTAAAACGCTTATGGATCCCAGCATGAGGGTATATGATGATTATACAGATGTGGTTGACAAGAGGAGATATAGAGAGTTGGTGGTGGGAAAGCTTCTCTATGTTACTATCATTAGACCTGATATCTCTTCTGCAGTGAGTCGGGTGAGTCAGTTCATGGAGCAACCTCGACAGGTACACATGGATACTATATATATGATATTGATGTACCTAAAGTCCTCCATGTGCAGGACTGCTATTCAGGAAAGGAGAAACTCTTTTTGTTTCTGCATGTGCTGATGCATGCTATGCAAAGTATCCTAAGGACAGGAAGTCCACTTCGGGCTTTGGTGGATTCGTTGGTTTTTCTCTTCTTTCTTGGAGAATTAAGAAACAAATTGTTGTTGCTAGGTCAAGTGCTGAATCTGAATATATGACTATGGCACATGCAAGCACAAAGAAGATGTGGATTCAAGCAGTGCTAGCAGACTTGCATATAGATGTATATCTTCCCATGCAGTTACAATGTGATAACCAAACTGCGTTATTTGTTGCAAACAATCTTGCATTTCATGAAAGGACAAAGCACATTAAGTAGATTGTCATTATACAAGAGACATGATTCAGAAGGGCTTGATTTCTATCTCTCATGTAAGTTTAGAAGATTAAACAACATGTATCTTTACCAAGGCTTTTCTCAGAGGACCATTTCAGAATTGTTCTTCCAAGCTAAGCATGATTGACATTTATGTTACATCTTGAGGGGAATTGTAGAGTTATATTTATGTTTCCGTACTATTTCCTTATTTTATTTTCTTATGTCCGCCTTATGTAGTCACTTAAATGGTATGGTGGTGGTGTAGTATGCCTACCACTCAAAAGACCAGGGTTCAAATCCCTCCTTGTGGAGTTTGTGTTAGGTAGTCCTTCAACAACCAACGTAAAGAATAGTCGAATCTTTCAACATGGATCTGAGCAAGAATTCATGTAGCCGACCTACTTATAGTGGGAGAAGGCTTCACCATTTTTATGTCTGCCTTATGTAATTTACCCATAGACCTCTCCTCTATATAAGAGAGCCTAGGGTTCCCTGGAATAAACAATTCTCATTATTTTCCCAACACCTTGCAATAACAGTCATTTTGTAACTGGTACAAGTTGCTTCACATACACACTTCTATCAACTAGTTTACTCTTAATATAAAAAAGTCAAGATTGTATCCCAGAGATGCATGCACTGACACTATCTTCTCATCTTTGTATTTTACCCCATCATCAAAGCTTCTCTTTCTCGGTTTACCTCGTCTTGAAGTTACTATTTGATTGCTTGATGATGGCCGTTAATTTTCAACTGATTGCAAAAAAAGAGAGGGCTTAGGGTGTAATCTCCTGCTTGGTTCTCTCCTCTAAAGTTGGTGTAATGTCATCCAACAAGGGATTTGGAGGGGTGTCTGAGTGCTATGCCTTCAAGAGAAGGTTGCAGGAGTATGCTCAAAAGGTTGGTTTTGTTACACTTGTGTATCAAACAGTGATGGAGGGACCTTCCCATGAGCCTACTTTCAAGTTGACAGTGATCGTCAATGATGTTAGCCCCTTTAGAGATAGGGACTTCACTCGTGTACGGATGGGAATGCATGCTACAAAAGATAGGGTCGAGTCTGAGATATCACACTGAAGTGCACAATAAGGAATGGCGGGATGGATTACTTGCCCAAAAAGGCACTTTAGGGAAATGTTGACCACATAGGGATGCCATTGACGAGATGCTCTTTCCAGACCCACTCATCGAACCAAGCTCTTTGATAGAATAAGCTCCAAATGCGCAGTTAGGACAAATGTTTGCAAGAAGTAGCTGCGAGAATGCCCTCAGTCTATATAGGAAAAAGAAAAGGCAAGTAGGTAGTAGATAATTAAGGCTTTTCATTTTTGACTAGCATTCTATATTCCCCTTTCTCGAACTATTATCTCGACTGCTAAGAATAAGCTAATAACTGATCTTTTGGATCTTTTGAGATGCGAAGAGAAGTTAGAGGATCGGCCTATAAACCCAAGGAATATTATCAAACTGTTATTTCGAGGACTTCAATATTGAATAGAGGAAGTGAGTGAAAAGTGACCTAGTTAGTAGGCCATTTGAGATAAGGGAATTTCATCTTTCCCCTACCCCCTCTCCCCTTCCTTTTGTCGAAGTCCGCTTCGAATGAAATCCTTGAGAGTTTGGGCACTATTTGCTCTAAGAATGTACTTCAGATCCAATATGCTTTAGCGCAGTCCGATGCTCAGCTTGCCTGCTCCGTGCTCAGTTAGGGAAGAGAATCTGCCTGCTTCCCATTCATTCTTTTATAAGGATGTTCTTCGGCGCATCGCTTTCGCTTCTGTAATAGAGGCACAGTAATAGGCACGCTTGGCAAAAACCTTGGTCTGCTTGGTCTAGTCTGATCATTGCTTATCTCTTTCTTCTCTATCGGTGAATTGAGGGAAAGAGTGCACCAGAGGTGAAAAACCAAGAAAGATGGAATTATTAGAAGGCATGTAGTTTTCACGTGCACGCTGGTCAATCCCTCTAAATTGTCGCTTTCGTTCTTTCCATTCCATATCCCATTCCTGGTCGCATTTGTTTAATTCAGCCAATCCCTTGCTGCTTGCCTCATCCCTGGTCACCGGTCGTACCCTATCTTGAATGACAAATCAAAAGATTATTAGGCGACTCCCTTCTTTTTAGTTGGTCAAAATAGGTATAATTCTTGCAGGCGAAAGGCCTGCTCTTTTGATAAGTAGTACTAGATTGAGGGAAAGATCTTGTAACGTAGCTTCTTCGCTTTCTTCTCCATCAGCCACTTTCTTTTATCTTGTATTGGAGTGGATATGCCTAGGCTTCTCAGTGGCATCAGACTTCCTTGCTTTCTTTATCGATGCTATGTTAATACGTAGCTCTAAGATGAGGGAAGTACTTGTTGCGGTGCCTATTGTGTCATTTTCAGTAGTTTCCATTGATTGTTTATTGACAGAATGAGTTATTGGTGGAACTAGTAAGCAAGTAACGTAGACTTAGGGAATCCCTCTTTTCCTCTGTTCACTCATCTTTTCTAGCACCTGACTACTAAACCAGGACTCTCAAAATCATAGGAGAACTGGAAGGGGGAAGAGTGCAAGAAAAGACATTGCTTGACCCTCGCTCGACTCCTCCTATTATGGCTCGCACTACTACTTGAATTATTAGCCTCGTTCGACTGCAACTATATATCGGTGCATTTACACAGTCATTGTTGAGGGTTCACTACCACTCGGAGCATGGAAGCTGGCAGCGCGGCCTTCGACCGTCCAATCTAAGAGATTCCATTGGCACTGACGAATTTAAGTGGTTTGCAAACACTCGGTGAGTGGTGTTCATGCTTGAGCCTTAGTTAGCCTAGTTCGAAAAAACAACACTAATAAGTGTACAGTGTCCTCATAGGGGTAATAAAATTAGTCAAGGTGGTTTTTCACAGCCAATCGAAACAAGCTCTTTAATAGAAGAAGATCTTGATTTGAAGCCTAACGCTTCTTCTTTTTTTGACCACTCAGCTCCGTCCCCACCCCCTTAGAAGACCGACTACCTTACGTTAAGCAATTCCTCTATCTGAGATTGAGGGGAGGGGCATCCTCATCAGTTGTAGAAAGATGACCTCTTAAGTTAGAGAAGTTCTCTTTCATCTTGATTTTTGCTAGATCTAGACTAAAATCGAGTCTGTGTCTGCTCTTCTAGCCTATGTATTGTGCTAGTGGGTTGGTTGGCTGACGTTGAACTAACAAGGGGCAAAGAAGCTCTCTTGTCCTTTGATGAGAGAGGGGCGAAGAATCTCTCTTGTCCTTTTACGGGAGAGGGGCTTAGTTCAGTTCTTGCTTTCTTTCGGTGAGAAAAAATCGTGTGTGACAAGTGGTAGCAGAATGGTGGGGAGTAGCCTTTGTTGGAGGATCATGACAAGCACATATGAGGTGGCTAATCCGGACCAGAGGCTTGACAACTATATATTCTATTCGGGAGAAAGAGAATAGTCATCATTCTTCCTATTGAAAGTGAAAGAGGGCCTTCCCCACCTCTCTCCAGTCGTCCATATCCAGGAGCAAGAGAAAAAGGCACAGAAAACAATGTCGTTTTTCGAATATAATAGATTCAGGGAATCGACCTTTGAAAAAAGTGAGTGAGGTACTAGCTAATTGGTCACTTCTATGTCTTACGCTCTATTTCTGTTTCTTGCTCCCAATATCACCAACTAAGAAAGGATGCTCCGACTTGGTCTGGAGTCAAGGCTCTGACTTGGTAGTCGATTCGTCCATCTATGAAAGCAGTTTACGCATCGACTTTCTTTCTTCGAGCCCTATAGATAGAGCAGCTACCCCCACTAAGCGGAGGATCTTGTTCCCGCCTTTCCTCCCGTCATGTCTTAACAAAGGATTCCTCCTACACCAAACAAGCTCAGTCTACCTACCCCCTTTTCTACCCCCTCGACAGCCCCTTTCTCTTGAAAAGAGAAAGCCTTTGTGACTATTAGAAAACATGAAAAAACTCCTGATAATCATCAGAAAAAATATGTAGTGCATTTCTTATTTGTAGAAGAAAAATTGTTCCAGAATACCGAGCCTAGGGCATTGTAGTTAAAAATAGAATGGGAATGTTACAGTGCGGACTAGACCCTAAATATCTAGTTGTGGAATCATCGCCTTGTTTTTTGGGGGTCTCACAAGCGGAAGGGGGACTCTGACCAAGCCAAGCCCTAGCTTTTTGTCAGGGGATCCAGTACCCCTCTCCCAGAGGATTGTGCTAGTATCCCGCCAGTTCTCTTGATTGTTTGGTGAAGGGAATTTGAGACCGCCTTCCTCTCTGGAAGCAATCAAATAATGAAAGAGGACCCAAAGGTGATGAGCACAATAAAAAAGAACTCCAAAAAGGGAGGGTACTTCCAATTTCCAAACCAGCCGGGTGGAGGCCGGAGTGCGGAAATGAGATAGGGGACTTTGACCCTTCGTTAGTTTCTTGAGTGGGGGTAGCAGGAAGGCAGAGACCGGGATAGGTGATTAGTCCACATGCACTTATTCTTTAACTTGTACTCTGGGCCACTTTCTCTCAGACCCTAGGGGCTCAAGTCATGAAATTGACATTCTTCTTCTGACTCCAATGACGCCTACTCCTTCGAAAGTCGATCTCTCTCGAGGGAGCTAAAGACCAGAGACCTACTTTCCTGAATGTAGCCCAGAGGCACGAGCCCTGACAATACTAGACTTTCTCCCGGCTCGGTGGATCGTCTTCCTCTCCTGATTAATATAGTAGAAAAAAGATCGTTTTTGACCCGCGCTTCTACTTACAAAGAAAAAGGTAGCCGGCTGCTAACACAGGCGGGGTCCGCATAAGCTGGCAGGAGGCTTATATCTAGTTTGGAAGTGAATGGTTAGGATTCACAGGTCGGTTCGTCATATGGGCAGGATTCTGGGGAAGAATGATGTTTTTCTTTGATAATTCTTCAGCAAACTCATAATAGATAGATCGACCTTCACTACATTCTAGCACTTTTTGACCTTAATAAATCCTATATTAATAAATCTTGTTGCTTAGGATTCAGCTAATAGATAATATAGTCGTCTTTCTCGCCCTTTCACCCTAATATATAATGGGGTTCCCGTGGTGCCTCAATACATACCTTTAGGTAGGGCTAAGGCGGTAAAAAATACATACATTTCATTTAAGTAAACTTCACTACTACCGCCATTGGATGGAACTCGTACATTCTCTGGTACACTCCGAATTCTAGTCAGTTAGCCCTCGACTATGCTTGAGTATGATTATATTAGCAATTCTTTTATAAAGTTTAGTATTAGCACCCTGGAGCAAACAACTGGCTCAGCTCCCTTCTCCATCCACTACGTAAACCGATTTGACTATATCAAACTCTCGGTTAGCAAGTCAACTCCCTCTGCCTATCGCCTCCCTAGGATCGCTCGTCCTTCTTAGGGAGAGTGGGCATCCTATTTATGTTAAGAGCTCGGATGAACTTTCTTAGGTTGTCTTCTTCACCTTCGAGATTCCCCTTAGCACTTCTCAAGGGCTTTCGACTCTCAGAAAATATTTGATGGGTGACAAGGCCCGCCTCCCACACCTCTCTCATACAACTTTCGTTCAGCTTACTTGAGGGTTATGTACTAGAATTTCGCTCCAGGAGCAAGTAGCTTGCCTTGTCAGCTCCGATGCAACCATATAGTTACCAAAATCATCTCTCACTGGGCTTTCGATATCATAGCTTTCCAAATACACACGTGGCCAGAGGCATAGAATGTTATTATCATCTCAATCCTTCTGACTTTTTCTCAGATGAAAAAGAAACCTGAAGAGCTATGAGCCGACAATCCGAACCAGCAAAATGCGCGTGAAAGACCAAAGCCTGGATATCGTTAACCAATGATAGTTTGTTCTATGTATTAAGCCTAATTTCATAGGATTACAGAAAGCCATAAACAACTAGTGCTAATAGAGATATAGTCAAAAGCAGTCCTCAGAACGACCTTTTATATACTTGTTTGGAGCCTATTTGACTACGCGCTTAAGGGCTTGCTGCTCCCATTACACAAGTCCCTACCTAACTCCCTATCGATCATTCCGGCTTTGGCTCTTCCATTTTATCCTCAAAAGCAAAGAGAAAGCATCGATATTTTTCATTGCTCAAGTCTACCACATTTTTTACTGAAAGACTGGTGCTTCACTACTACTACTAATGAAACCACCATCGCTCGTACTCTCTCACCAACTACTTCACTAACTGGTTGATTAGCCTATCCAGCATGTCCCTACACATGCGAGATTGGACTTCCAGCGCGCAGTCAATAGCACATTGCTTTCTAGTAGCTTCCTCAAGATCTCTTCTTCATCAGCTCTTCAACTCAAATCCCATCAACACTTGTTTTTGGTTGAGGCCTGACGGTTGGGCCCAAAAAATAGCTTTCGGTAGGTGTTACTGTACTCCCAAGAGTAGGAGTTGTAGAGTATGAACATTCTTTGAAAAGGATACTTGCCTATGAGTGGCTTGTAGTGGGGTTTTGGCAAGCAAGATACCGGGAGAGAGTAATGAGTATGAACATCTTGATCTTACTAGTAGTCGAGAGGAGTAGATACATGAGCTTATCAGACGCAGCGAGCTTGCATGTACGCTTATAATAACTTCGAGTCAGAGAAGCATGCGAAGGAGAGCAGAAGGGGAGTAGAGCATCAGTAGGTGAGGGAGGGGGGGGACAGCATGAGGTGAGGGGTGGGGCAAAACAACCGGATTCGACGTAGACTAAATTAGAGAACCAGACGTCCAGAGAAGAGACTTTTGAGACCTGCAAGATCAATGTCATCATGCCTATATAAACAAGTGCAAAGAGATCCTATAATGAGTACGGGAATCATCTTTTCCCGAAATCTGGAGCCGGATGGAGGATGTTGGAATGGCTGGCAGGGCTACTCTAGTGGACGGCTCGAAAGCAAGAAAGCCGGTCACATCTAGTCTCTGTCCTAACTCTATCAAAGCAGCTCTTTGCTCCTGCTCAAAGCAAAGGCTGGAAAAGTCTGCACCCCTTCTCGACACCTGGGAAGAACGAGTACATGATATATAAGACGAATTACTTTTCATTTTTGGCGATTCAAAATGTTGCAATGATCAAATGCTCCTTTGTCTAAAGTGAGGATGAGATTAGGCTCCTTTGGGCCTCAAAGGAAAAACATTGCTTGCGGGAGCCCCCAGAAGATTATCAAGAGGAAAGGGCACTTCTCATTCACCGTTGACCTCCCTTTCTTTTCTTTTTCGCGAGCCGGAAAAAAACTCACTGAGCAAGAGGACGGGTTTGCTTCTTTCTGCTGACGCTTCCTGGACAACATAGAAAGGTGGATGAGCAATAAGAAGATGAAAAGCAAGGTTGATGCCAATATTAGAAGTTTGCGAGCCTTACTATACTGATTATTTCAGTTGACTGAGGACTGACGAAAACAAAGGTCGGGTAGTTTAGTGATGGATTATGAAAGCCCTTCTAAATTGGGATAGGAAAGAATGCCCGATGGTGGGACTGATGGAACTTCTACTACTGAAGATCTTTCATCTTCGCACTTGGGACTCCCGTCTAGTATAGGCAGAGGTCACGTAGCTACCTATAGATCTAACTGATTTCTTGATGGCCGACCTCCTGGATTTCATAGGACGGACTCACACACTGTGTATCAGAAAAGGCTAGATCAGCGTCATCCTTCAGTTCAGACTTTCTTCTTTATGAATCTTCTCTGACTTTTGGTAAAGAAAGAAGATCTGAACTCGTCTTGGCAACTTGATCTATGATGATAGGGACGGAGTAGGTAGAAAGAACGAGCCGTAAGCGAAGACGGCATAGCTTTTCCATAGCTCTGAAGCCCCTACCACTCATAATGTTGAGCCAAGAGGGGAAGCAAGGTATCGACCTCAGGCTTGCTGATCAGTGTGACCTTCTATCGAGGTGACTCTCCACCACCCAAATCCAATCGACAAATACAGGAAGGTCTGACCGAACTTCCATGAATCCATAGTAGTAGCAAGCAAAATGGAGAAGACAGATGCAAAACGGGATCCAAGCGATCCGAGGAAGAACCCCCGTTCGCCAACCCAAAAAATGCATAGAGGATCTAGAGGGCCCGTCTAAGAATATCAGAATTCGAAGTGAGAGAAGGAGAGGACGAAATTGCGAACTCCACTAGTAACCACCTCCTCTTTTGACTCGTCTACTTCTATCTTTGAGCTCTTTCCCACTTCCATTCTCAATCGCTCCCCTACGTCGTAGACTCCTTCATCTTTGACTAGATTTAAGCAATATGATCTGATTATGGGCCTCTGCTCCTCTGAGCATATTCTAGAACCCTGGAAGATGACAGTGGAACATACCTTCTCTCTCGTCCGTCCTTCCCCTTGACATCCCGAGCGAGGATCGAACGGTCAGTTTCTGTTGAGACTTCATCGGCTATTTAGATAATTCCACCTTTCTGACTTGACAATGATCAGATAGTTGTCTAGTTATGGAGATCTTGCCATAGTAGTGACCTGACCAACTAGATAGAATCGGATGAAGTTGATTGAAGACTCGAGAATTATGAAAGGACTTCAAGACTA